>JAOVVF010000039.1:28830243-28843559 GCA_028565595.1 Duopalatinus emarginatus | reverse complement strand
TGTGTGTGTGTGTACCTTGTGATATGATGCAGTGTGTGTGTGTGTGTACCTTGTGATATGATGCAGTGTGTGTGTGTGTGTACCTTGTGATATGATGCAGTGTGTGTGTGTACCTTGTGATATGATGCAGTGTGTGTGTGTGTGTGTGTACCTTGTGATATGATGCAGTGTGTGTGGTGTGTGTGTGTACCTTGTGATATGATGCAGTGTGTGTGGTGTGTACTCTCTCTTGGCTCTGTAGGATCTGTTGTGTGTCCATGTTGAGACCTTCCAGCTGCTGGATGAGTTCTGCCTGCTCTCCTGCATGAGCCACACTCTGTGTGTACAGAGACTGAAGATCTTTCAGCTCACCCCTAAACACACACACACACACACACAAACACAATCTTCCTTAAAAGCCAGCCGTGTACTATGTACTAATGACAACAGAACCTCTGCCTAACACTCAGTGAGAACTCAGGCTGAATCCTTCTCGTACACTCCGCGCCACTAGGGGGCACTGAATTATTAATCAGAAACTGTGAGACGAACAAAAGCATCATAACCTCGGATCACCACATGGTTGGTCTCTGAGACACGGCCCTGCTGCTGCTTCCAAACACACACACACACACACACACACACACACACACACGCAAATAAAATCACAAGGGCGCTCTGCAAATGTGACCATTTGGAACAACCACAAACGGTGAGAGGTGTAGGATGTAGGGAACTGTAAAGTGTGTAGGGAGTGACCTGAGCTGCTGGAGCTGCTGCTCTCGCTCACTGAGCTCGAACTGAGCTGAACTGAGCTGAACAGAGAGAGACGAGCTGATGGCCTGAACCTTCACCAACTGCTCCTGGACCTCCTACAGAGAGAGAGAGACAGAGAAAGAGCAAGACAGAGACACAGAGAAAGACACAGCAGGAGAGACAGAGAGAGTCAGAGTAAGTCAGAGTGAGACACAGAGAAAGACACAGCAGGAGAGACAGAGAGAGTCAGAGTAAGTCAGAGTGAGACACAGAGAAAGACACAGCAGGAGAGACAGAGAGAGTCAGAGTAAGTCAGAGTGAGACACAGAAAGACAGAGAAAGACAGAGGGAGACAGACAGAGAGAGAGAGAGAGAGAGAGAGAGAGAAAGACACAGAGGGAGAGACAGAAACACAAAGAAAGAGACAGAGAGGGACACAGAGAGAGACCGATGGAGAGAGACAGACAAAGAGAGACAGTGAGAGACACAGAGAGACAGGCAAAGAGAGAGAAACAGCATGGGCTTTAAAACAAGACTGCATTTTAACTCATTAGATACAAACATAACCACAGACTCTCTCTCTCTCTCTCTCTCTGTGTGTGTGTGTGTGCGTGTGTGTACACCTACCTTGAGTCTGATGTTGCTCGTCTCCTCCTGCTTCCTGCTCTGCTCCTGCTGCTCCTCCAACCTCCTCCTCCATCCATCCTCACACTCCTGATACACAGAGAGAGAGAGACAGAGAGAGCCAGAGGGAGACAGAGGGAGAGACAGACAGAGAGAAACAGAGAGACAGAGCGAGAGACAGACAGAGAGCGTGAGTGAGAGATACAGAGAGACAGCATGGACTCTAAAACAAGACTGCATTTTAACTCATTAGATACAAACATAACCATAGACTGTGTGTGTGTGTGTGTGTGTGTGTGTGTGTATGTACACCTACCTTGAGCCTGATGTTGCTCGTCTCCTCCTGCTTCCTGCTCTGCTCCTCCAACCTCCTCCTCCATCCATCCTCACACTCCTGATACAAAGAAAACGAGAAGATATATGAATATATAAATAAAGTCTGGTCCTGAAGTGAGTATCAGTGCTGTTTAAGTGACAGACAGATAAAGAGAGAAAGAGAGACAGACAGTGAGATAGACAGACAGACATCAAGACAGACAGACAGGTGATATTAAAGAGTGGGAGACTTTTAGGGATCAGGAAATGTCACTTAAAAACCAGAGTAAGTTTTCCTGATCTCAGGCATTATCACACACACACACTAACACACACATTAACACACTGACACACACACTCAGACACAGACACACTCAGACACCGACACACACTGACACACACAGACACACCGACACACAGACACTGACACAGACACAGACACAGACACAGACACTGACACAGACACTGACACACACACAGACACTGACACACACACAGACACTGACACACAGACACTGACACACAGACACTGACACACAGACACTGACACACAGACACTGACACACACAGACACACACACAGACAGACACACACACACACAAACACATCTGCTTGAGCAGTTAAAGCCCCTAGACAAGGCCCCTGATTTTGGGCCCCTAATGGGGACAAGCTTCTGTCTAGACAGACAAGGATCCTGATCATTCAGTGAAGACACTTTTTAGGGTGGAAGAGGCTTCTCAGTGTGTGGACTCAGGCAGACAAGGCCCCTGGGTGGGTAGACAGTTATCCGACTGGTTCACTTGGCCTACTGAAGCTCCTACTTACATAGACAAAGCCACTGCTTAGGTGGACACGACCCTGACTGGGGTGGTCAAAGCCGCTGTTGGACAGATGAGACAGACAAGGTCCCTGCTTGGGTAGACGTGGTCCAAAGGTGAACCAAGTCCCTCTTCAGGCAGACAAAGCCCCCGCTTGTCCGGAAAAGACTCCTAGTTGAGTAGACAAAGGGAGGACAAGGTACCTGCTTGTGCAGACATGGTCCCTACTTGGGCATATGTGAACCATGCCTGGGTAGACAAACGCCCATCTTTAGGCAGACAAAGCCACAAGGCCCCATCTAAGGTAGACAAATGTCCCTGCTCAAGACTGGACAAGGTCTCCATTTACTCAGACAAAGCCACAGAGCCACTTACTTTCATAACCTGTATTTTATAGGTACATGAGAGACAGACAAGTGTCTGTGCGTGTGTGTGTGTGTATGCACCTACCTTGAGCCTGATGTTGCTCGTCTCCTCCTGCTTCCTGCTCTGCTCCTGCTGCTCCTCCAACCTCCTCCTCCATCCATCCTCACACTCCTGATACACAGAGAGAGAGAGAGAGAGAGAGAGAGAGAGAGAGAGAGAGAGAGAGAGAGAGAGACAGGGCTCATGTCACATAAAAGGTGCTTCATGAGTGCATTAGTGCCAGTCAAGTGTCAGTCAGTGTGTGTGTGTGTGTGTGTGTGTGAGTGTGCGTGTACCTGTAAGCGTTTTGTAGTGTCACTCAGTCAATGTGTGTGTGTGTGTGTGTGTACCTGTAAGCGTTTTGTAGTGTCACTCAGTCAGTGTGTGTGTGTGTGTACCTGTAAGCGTTTTGTCGTATCACTCAGTCTGTGTGTGTGTGTACCTGTAAGCGTTTTGTCGTATCACTCAGTCTGTGTGTGTGTGTGTGTGTACCTGTAAGCGTTTTGTCGTATCACTCAGTCTGTGTGTGTGTGTGTGTGTGTGTGTGTACCTGTAAGCGTTTTGTCGTATCACTCAGTGTGTGTTGCAGTTCTACCAGCTCCTTCCTCATCATATGGCGCTCCTCTTCACCAACACGCTGCTGCTGCAGCAGACTGCTCACTTCCTTTCGCTGTGATGTCGCTTCCTGTTGGATGGTCACACGGTTACCCATCAGCCACACATCATCTCATTTCGCTACAGTAAAACATACACATTCCTATCACACACACACACACACACACACACGGGGGGGGTGGCCATGGGCAGGTGAATGAATGGTTCAGTGTTACAGAGGTCATTCATTTAGATGTTGAATCACAGAGCAGAAACAGCGTAAAGAGACTCAGGAAGTGGGCGGGCCCAAGCTCAGCACACTAATGATGAGGACAGGAAACAAGGACCGCACCAGGACCAGTAGAAGACCAGATATATACGGAAGTGAAGAGGCAGAGATTTGCAGCAGGAACTCCCGGGGGGGATGTCAAAAAATGTAAAGAAGTTATGCGGCAACGGCACAGAGAGGCAGGATTCAGCGGACCATCACATGGTCGAGGAAGGAAAAAAGTAATTAATCACCACCCGGCCTTCGTTCTGTGCCAATCCTGAATGAGATGATTGATGCCATGGGTGTGGAGGACATTACCCACAATCCTCAGCACTAACGAGTTCACTCGACGAGCAAACAAAGCATTCAGAGCATTTAGCATAGCAAAGCATAGCGTAGCGGCTACATCCGCTAATGTAGATTTAGAAAAAACAGACAAAGAGAGTCGGCATATTGTGTTAATACATCACAAAAAAATATAAAGAGGCTAAATAAAAAAATATTTATTATTGTTATTGTTCATAATAAAAATGACAACGAATTGTACATTATAATTGTTATTAATTATTGTTATTATTTTTATTATTATTATCATTAAGGTCATTTATTAATTGTTGTTCTTAAAACTTTTACTGTTCACTTTCACTCTGATTATATATTTTGCTTTTATAATTCATTTTATTAGTCAGATTATTTTTTATTTATTATATTATATATTATTATAATCTTTCACTTCTAAAATCCCCATAAATATTATTTATAATTGCTTTACTGTTTAATATATTTTATCTTTTTAAATGAAAATTATTTTGAGAAATGAAATGGAAGATATTTTAAATTTTATTTATTTATTAATTTAAAAAAGTAAAGAAATGAACTTATTATTCAACATGAAAATCACAATAAGGAAAAAAAAAAATCAAACCAATTAATCGTCCCCAACCTGATGGACACACAGGTTTCTACACTGAACAGCACGTACATAAGAGCAGGCAGGTGAAAACTCCCAGGATGAAATACTGCATCACAAGACATTTTAAAGTATGTGAACACAGCACACTATGGTCTGATAATCTATCCCATAATTCACCTGGAGCTCAGAAGACGTTTAAAGATGAAGTACTGACAGACTACGGAATCACGTGTACATCACATGTATATGTTTCAGACACTCTGATCTACAGTCACTGAGACGTTCAACAGCTACACAATATACAACTCATCACAAAAATACATGTAATCAGGGACAGTGGAGGCTGAAGAGTTAAAAACTCCACCACCATACTGCCACTGTTAGTCTCTTAGACCTTTAATCCTCTGTGCCCCAAGGGTCTGTATCATCTCTGACCTGTGACCCCAACTTCATAACAAACTGGGATGACTGACACACACACACATACATACACACACCTCACCAGAGCAGACGGTGTGTTACCTTTTCTAACTCCTGCATCTTGTAGTCCTTCACCTGCAGGATTTCCAGAACCTTCCGATCCTTAGCTTCCACTTTCTGTTTCTCACTGAGAGAGAGAGAGAGAGAGAGAGAAAGAGAGAGAGAGCGTGAGAAAAGGGGGGAGGGGTGGGAGACAGAGAGAGACAAAAAGAGACGTCTTCTTCTGAGACGTCCCCGAGTTGACTGTTTACGACCTACACCCAGGTTATTAACGATGTCCATTTAGGGGACAGTGAAGGACACTCCAGAACCTTCAGGGTGGCACAGTGATGGAACTTGGGTATGTGTTGGGTCACTGTGCAGCTGAAGATTTTCATTCAGATTCTTCACTTCATGACTCGCCCTGAACATTGAGACGATGCCTACTGGGCTCGTCTTCATCCAGCTGTCCAAAGAACCTCAGTGTTTGTCACCTGACACCAGGTTCACCTCATCAAGTGCTACACATTTGTTCTCCACGTGCTCCTCCATCTACAGTCCGTGAATTATGGCTGATGATTCTTCCCTGCACACCATGTCTCAGAAGGACGGTGTACCCGGTAAACTTCCTGCAGGTCTTCATCACGACACCTGAATAGCCATCGTCCTCCAGATCCTGTCCTGTCCGCCCCATCCCTCTTTCCCCCTGTGCAGACACTGGAACGCTGCATGCTGGGAACACGTTGTTACGCTTAACAGCTTTTCCTTTTCTTTACAGGCGTCAATTAGCTTCATTATTGGATCTTCAGTCCAGAGGAGCTCATGATCATTGAGGTTTAAAGACAAGTCAGAGAAGTTCTTGCACTCTGGTATTGTTATTCCTAATGAGAGTTCCTGACCTGAGAAACGTCTCCTAATGAGTCAATTACAGTAATGAGTTAACGAACTTGGGAGATGTTATATCTGGAGGAGTTTCTGTACTTTATACAGCTGGAGAAGATTCAGTCACAATGCTTCCTGTTTACAAACTTCACAACTAAACTTGAGCAATTAGGGCAGCTGTGTGTGTGTGTAGCTGATCTCTGGCCTTCAGGGCTCTCTCTCACTTTCTCTGCCTGTCTCTTTCATGATGCAACGGGATTATTGTGCTTGGAGATGAAACGCTGGGCGTTATGATGGGAATACCGGCACTATACAGGGGAATAAAACACTGTGCACTGGCTTTGAGAAGTGCGCTGCGTCCCTGGAGCAGGTAGAAGCGCTCGTCTCCAGGTATTAGTAATTATCCTGACATCAAAACACCCTGAATCCACAGAGATGGAGGAGAGGAGAGCAGCGGAGGTCAGCAGGGACGGATCACTCTTCCCCTGACAGATCACTCTTTTATACACGCATTCTCTCTCTCCGTCTCTCTCTCGTTTTCTCGTTCCTCCTGAGGCCCGCGCTACCTCACACCCTCCCCAATGTTCAACCGCGTTCCAAACCGACCGTCCGACCCCTACAAGGCCGAGCACAGGTCCCAGAAGGCCGTGCGCTCCACTGGATCCGGCACGGTTATCATCACCGCGTGTTCTCCATCTCGGGTGGAACTGTGTCGGTTCTCCGAGGACCGGCACATGCACTGTGGAAGGAGATTTACATGATTTCTCCTCACACACGTCCACACACACACACACACATACACTCTCTCTCACACACACACTTTCTCTCTGCAAGTCAGTCAGGAACAACATGTCAGACCATTTCAGAACGTTTTTACAATCAGGTTTTAGATGGAACCTGGTCACGTGACCACAGGAACAGGATCACATGACCACAGAGTCACAATCATCTTTGAGGTATAATCCTTTAAGCATTTTGCTTATTTTAAATTTTGCTTATTTTAACCCTTTAAATTTTCCCATATATAGAGTCTAACTCTTTCTAATACTCATACACACACACACACACAAACACACACACACACACACACACACACAAACACACACACAGGTGAATCAAAACTGTTGTGTTGTTTCAGACACGTCCTCACACCGCTGTCCGCACTGTCCACACTCTCCAAATACTTCATATTGAGGTGTTAAAGCGTCCTCACTATAGTCCTGATCTCATCCCATCAGACTGTCACCTGTTTGTTCCTCTGAAAGAGGACGAAGATTCACGTCTGATGAAGAGGTGATGACGGAGGTGCATCGAACAGAGATCAAAATAAAACTGGTTTAATGAGGGAATATGAAAGCTTGTTGACAGACGGATTGAAAGTGGATTGAAAATCAGGAGATTATGTTGATAAATAATGTTTTTGTCTGTTCTGAAAATTGATTAAAAAAAAAAAAAATCAATTTTCAGCCCCAAACCACGGCACCCGAGGTGCAGTTGTGCAGTAGTGTCTTGCCTCGGGCAGGGATCGAACCCGGGACCTTCCGGTCACGAGACCAGTTCCCAAACCACTAGGCCACATCTGCCCCAAATGATTGATTTGATTTGTGATTGATTTGATCAGGATGTGTTGAAATATGGATATGTAAATAAAGTCAGGACATTCAGTTAAACAAGATGAATGAAAGTGAAAATCAGTTAAATACATCAACAAAGAAACACATAAAAATGATATAGACATTTAATAAAGAGAAAACAGTACGGACAGGATTAAAAAACCTTAATAATAACAATAACGTACAAAGGATGCTAGAGTACAGCTGTGAGGGACGACCCAGTATGTGGGATGAAACTGGTTTTCTTTCTCTTTATTTTTTACTTTCTCACTCCATCTACATTGTATTATTACATTATATTATTATATTATATCATCTAAGTGTTTTGTGTTTTCCGGACCGTGACTCTGTTCACATAACTGGCGACTGAAGACGTGAATATTTCTCATATTGACTGTATGAACCTGTTGAGTTCTGAGATCTAATTTCCACATTAACATTATTTAGAACATGACTTCACCAAGCACGGCTCTACAGCAGGTCTTGTTGATCTGATACAGTTTATTATAGTGATTATTTTCTGATAAATTATATCGTTATTCACTTTTCTCAGATCCTTAAAACTTTTACAATAATGTGAAAGAACTAAAGAGAAATTAGAACGAGGGATAAGTGATGGTGTGCTTAGTTTGTATGAGGCAGCCGTGGACTTGAGATTAATGAACCAGTCTTGTGACCGAAAGGTTGCTGGTTCAATCCCCTGAACAGAAATGTCCTTGAGTAAGATACCTTACACCCGTCCCTTCCAACCCCCAAACGCTCCCTAGGTGCCGTGTACAGGGTCTACCCACCCCCCACCCCCACCCCAGTCCAGTCAAGTCAAGTCAAGTCAAGTCAAGTGTGTTCAACGCCCCCTGGTGTGTAACCTATCCACTGTATGGACAGGTTAAATGCGGATGTCAGATTCCTCTGTGTGTCGATCACTTTCCTTTTACTTTACAATGTAAGAGATTTGGAAAGATTCACCAGTCCTTCTCCTACCCCCAGTCCCTCATACACTATCTCTGTGTATGATCTGTAACAGAGCGACAGGACGCTCTCTCCATCTCTTCACCTCACTGTACTTTCCTTCACACTTTTAACTGAATCTCCTGATTAAAATAAACGAAGGGAAAACACACTAAGGATTTGGCCTGTTGATAAAACGCATTTTCTCAGCACGGGTTCCGCTCTGGGCTTTAAGTAGAGCCGACGATGGGCACCGGTGAGGATCGGCACTAATCTCAGGACGCGGTCCTCTACGGAGGAAACGTCTTAAAGAGGAGTGTGTGAAGGACAAGTGGACTTGGTCACGTATGAAACGAGCTTCTTTAACGCCAATTTCCCAGGCCGCTCTCCAGAACCCGGCTCGCTCCCTCTGCGGGTCATCTTAGGCACCCTAAATCTGCTGTTTATCCCTTAAAGAAGGGCACTTGGCTGGGCTTTTCTTCTGCGGGACGTGAAGCGAGCAAACGTGTTTTCATTAGAGAGGTTCTGCAGGCGGGGAATCTACGGGGGATGAGGGAGGATTAGAGCCGCCTCGGATCTCCGACGCCTTTATAACCCCGACAGAAAAGAGGAAAAATAAAATCAGGAAGATGGAAAGGGAGCTCTCAACGGACTGAGGGTTCTACAGACACACGTCCACAACTCCACCTTTAATCCAGAGCCCGAACCTCCAGGGTTAAGGATACATCTGTGTGTGTCTCCCTTTCAGAAAGCCATTTCTACACACTGTAACTCTATAACCTGTCAGGGCTTCTACACTACTGAAGAGTTCTTAGCATCCAGAACAGGTTCTACCTAAAACCAATCCAACTAGACTGTAGAGTTCTATGCAGAACCTTACAGAAAATTAATCGACTCTTTCTGATCAATCAGGAGTGTCAGACTTACCGTTCCACCACTAAACTCACAGCCTGCGTCAGGTCCGGATTCGCCGCCTGGAGCCGTTTCCATAGTGACCACACAAACTCCTTATCCGCCTGTTGAAAGAAAACAACACTGCGTTAATTATATTAAACACTCAGAAATCAACAGGCACACCGACATGTGTTTATCCACAGAACTACAGAAATCACACTAAATCCAGTCCATGTTATTAACACCTGATCAGAGAGACAGTTAACAAATAAATCAAAATAAGCATAATAAATAAACAAAGAAACAAAAAAAATAAATCAACAGTTATGAAGAAAATAAGAAACAATGAAAGAAAAAGTCTAAATGTAAAACATTAATCATTTTGATTGTCTAATCCCACCTGCAGTAAAAGTAAAAATAAGGTCAATATGACAAAAATAAAAAACGTTTTGTGATGATAGAAAAATATCTACGTAAATAAACGTAAATCATTTAATATTACACTCTACTGTCTGTTTCGACGTGTCACATAACACACACTTTACTGCAGTTGTTTTGTTGTTTGGAGGACACATTAAGACGGCGCACACACAAACATGTAGGAGACGTGGAGCAGACCGGACTAATTCTCAACAGGAGAGGGACCACAGACCAGCAAACACAAAACAAAGAGCTCAGACCTAAAGGCTCTGTATAGCTTTTGGTCATTCGATTTTCATTTCAGAAACAGAAATTAAAAAAAAAAATTATAATTTTTGCTTTAAAATCCAATACAAGAAACAGAGAAATGAGACATTTTTCATTTTCCTAGCTAGAAATAACAAATACAAAATGTAAAATGTGAATCATGTCCCGCTTCTTTCTTCACAAAACAGAAAATAAAATCGCAACGAAACAAAAACAGAAAAAAGACACAGTTTTTTTTTCTTCTTTTTTTTCAAACCGGAAGTTTACGCTCACAGGGCCGTTGTCAAGGCAACTGGAGGAGTGTAAAACTTGAGCTTTTTTTACCTGCTGACCCAGACAGTGAAAGAGTGCTTTTCCCGCAGCACACCATACAGCAGAAAATCTCTTTAATCTTCTGATATTGTATAATTTTATTTTATATTCATTTTATTAAAAAAAAAATCACTGAATTTACAGAAAATGTGCTGTATTGTGATATGTATCTTTATCGGGATATGGAATTTTGGTGATATTGCACAGCCCTGTATATATAAATGTATACATCCGACTGCTGAAACTAATAACAATAGTGTGTGTGTGTGTGTGTGTGAGAGAGAGAGAGAGTGACCTGACACTGGGCGAGCTCCTGACTTAGACTCCTGACTTCCTCCTGCAGCTGGAATAAACTCTCACTGTCTCTGGACATCACACAGCTGATGAGTGAGAGCGAGAGAGAGAGAGAGAGAGAGAGACAAAGAGAGAGAGACAAAGAGAGAGAGACAAAGAGAGAGAGACAAAGAGAGAGAGACAAAGAGAGAGAGACAGAATTATATACAGATGTATATAATAATTTTAGGATTGATTTATTGTTTAAACAAAATAAACAGTTTAAATCTATCTATCAATTTATTTATTTATTCTGTATTAAAATTAGTGTTTCAGTGTCGGGAAAAAAACAGGAAGAAAAAGACAAAAATAAAGAAGAAAATAGGCGAAAGATAATAATGATATAAATAACAGCCTATACATTATATTATTTAATAAAAATAATAATTACACTATTTTATAAATTATAATACATATATAAATTATATATTATGTATTATATATAGTATATAATATATACTATAATATATAATAAACACATAGTTTTATTTATTTTAATATAATAATAAGCAGTAACATAATATACTTTATATAAGGTGTGTAGAAATCGAATAAAAATTAAATATTTAACATAGCATTAAAGTAAATAAGTGTAGCCTAAATGTAATATTAATAATATTGAATTTATTACGTCTATTTCAATATTAAATGTATTCTAATGTTTTAAAATATTAATGAGGAATTTAAACAGTCATCTTTCTACACAGATTATTAACCAGATGGTTATCAGTAATGATTTATAATTCATTTTAATTTTAATGTAAAGTTTTCTGAAGTAAAATTTATTCCTAAACTTTATAAAACGGACCTGAGGAGATCTTCAGCTAACTGACCAGGTTATAAAGATTAGAATTACTCACGCGCACAGACACTCTGTGAATCCTGAGGTAAAATACTGATTAAACCGCTGACTGGTCAAAAACAGCGGTCAGATTATAGAAGAGGAGTGTCTAAAATAAACACTACTGTAAAATAAAACCTAATAAACACATTCTGTTAAAATCATATCACTTATTCGGTGTTTTAATCAACACTTAAACGTAGCGTTGCTAACTGTTTGTTGACTCTTTCAAACGGACGCGCCGTTTTCCGTGTTGTTGTATTCGCGACATTTTTGCGACCATGTTTACGGCTGGTTGTAGTTCTGGGCATGGGAGTTGTAGTCTATTTGCGATATTTGCCAGATTAACATAAATTAAAATGGTAAAACCACTCTTTCGTTGCAGATAAGCACATAATATTTACAGAAGACTGTAACAGAAGTAGAAAAGAGAGTTATATGATGATTTCTGTAGCAATACATGTTAATAAAGACTTTAATAATGATAGCTGATGATTTGTAAAACCTCACAAAATTCTGAGCTAGCACTTAAAACCAGAAGGAAATCTGAATAATTCCCACATCAGACAAAAAGACACTGGAGATGTCACAGTTAAAGTCTGTGCTTCTCCAGAGCAGCTGAAATTGACTTAGTGCTGTGATTAAGGCCCTGACCCACCATGCCACGTCTCATTACTGCGCTCATCTGAGCCACGATTTCAGACCCACTCGACCCGACCTAATCCATAACATCTGCCCTGTTAACCAGCAGACGCACTGCAGTTATGAATCGCCTCGTTCTTCTCTCTTCCTCAAAAAAGCTCTTTATTTACTGACGATAAGGAGCGGTCATCTGTCATGTGCTTAGTGATATCAGCTTCTAAAGGCCAGCAAAGTCATTACTGTAACACAGGCTAATACACAGCAAGCGTCCACGTGTCTAACATCACGCACGCCAAAATTACTGTTAAATTAACCTAAATATCACGTTAAAACTGTGTATTCAAAACCCTCTTGTTTACGTTACAGATAAAATATAACTACCATCGGCTTATTCCTAATTAGCATCACTCTGTAAGATCAGTAACCTTCACTAATCCTATTATAAAAGGATCTTCATCATACAGAAGCTTAGGGTCCCTCAGACGTCTTTATTCAGCGAGTCCATTTTCAGCTGGATCACCCTAATAACATACAGTACGTCAACACACTTTCACTTCACTTTCACACACATACAATACATCGATCTGAATGTTATACTGTACATCAGATGTGTATTTGTCATATACAATGAAGTGCCAGGAAAACTATGCAAAATACACAGACTGGTGGCTCCATAATAGTATAAGGTTGATTATCTGTCATTCCATGTTCCCCCTGGGACACCTCCAGACTTCTCTGACAGGTGAACACTATGTGTGATGAGTTCCACCAGTTCATGTCCTGTATTCATTTCTCATGGGTTTGTCCTCTTCTAACAGGACAATGTACCACCACACACGTCGCTATAGAGACACCAGATTATGGTTAGAAGAACCTTAGTCATTCACACCTAAGTCACCAGAACTCAACGTTATCAAACACATCTAGGATGATACACTAGTGTACCAGTTTTTTTTTGTGGTACTTCTGAAGAATGGTACTTCTGGTAGTCTTCTGGTAACGTAGGTGTGTGGTGGAGCTTTGTCCTTTT
>JAOVVF010000039.1:28768985-28770494 GCA_028565595.1 Duopalatinus emarginatus | reverse complement strand
TCTCTCTCTCTCTCTCTCTCTCTCTCTCTCTCTCTCTCTCTCTCTCTCTCTCTCTCTCTCTCTCTCTCTCTGTCCATTTAGACCCATCAGTCCTTCATGGGACAAAAGCAGAGGCGAGAGCTCTGTCTCTGTTACAGTAAGAGCACTCTGTAAAAAAACGTGTGTGTGTGTGTGTGTGTGTGTGTGTGTGTGTGTGTGTGTTTGCTCCGAGAAGCATTAGCCTGGGTCATGTGTGTGTTCACGGGAATTAAAACGAATGCTGTATAAACACCATCAGAAACTTTTCCTTCTGTTCGACTGTGTTAACGAGGTACAAATCTGTCACCAGCGTCACCACGGCAACCAGCGAAGCCCAACCTGATATGGAAATGATAGTGTTTCCTATTTACAAAGGCCAGGTTTAAAATGAGCTCTGTTCAGACAGGATTAGGTTATGTAGAGGTGTGTGATTGGAGAATTTCTGGACTGTCAGTAGTTTTATACAGACCGCGTGGAAAGATCGGATGGACAGACTGACGGACTAAAACACTAAAGCGCCGCTGCATCAGTCTGTTCAGACGGGGTGAAGTCCCAATGCACTGATATCAGAAGGTTGTTCGTTGTTGACTTTATTCACAGGTGAATTGTAATTAATGAATTAAATTAATATGTAAATTATTCAGGGGCGGAGTTTAGGAGGAACCTTTATTTTGTCACAAGAACATGTGTAGATTTTTTGCTTTGTGACGTTTTCTGCTGATTCTTTCTGTTTATTTGTTCCTTAATTTTTTGCTGATTTTCTCCCTAATTTTCTGCTGACATTCTGCTTAATTTCTCTTGATTTTTGTCCTGATGTTCTGGCAATTTTCTAATAATTTTCTGATTTTGCAAAATTTTTTTGCTGATTTTTTCCCCCCACATTTCCCAGTGATTTTTCCCAAATATTCTGCTGATTTCCATTCTAAAATGTCCCCCTTTGACACTTTGTTTATTTTCACTTTCCTAAGTATGATTCAGTTTGTGTTTTCTGTATTTATTTGTTTTGGTTTCGTTCTGGTGTCCGCCCTTTTCCTGTCATTGGTCTGTTGATCTACTGTGTTCACCTGTCTGAGTTAATGAAGTTTTTTTGACTCTCGCACCTTCTCTCGGATTTTTCCTCTCTGATCTCTCGGCTTCTCTTTATTACTACAAACTATTAGTAAACACTTAAAGCACTAATATAATAATAATTATCTTCCTATAATAAAGTGTCTTCTTTATTATTCAGTATTAAGAAATAATCTGTTCATTATTTAAATCTAGTTATAAACATTTACTACATCATTAATAAATCATCTGTTTCATTTTTTTTGTTTTTTAATAAGTATGTAAGTACTCCTTTTGTCCTCCTCTCTTTCTCTCTATCACTCCATCATAACATTTCTCATTTTCACCTCCTTTCTCTTTTCCCATTCCCCCTAATACCTTTAATCTCTCCTCATATTTTCATATCATTCTCTCTCCTTTTATCAGTTCTTCCTTCTGTTTCTT
>JAOVVF010000039.1:28758985-28763985 GCA_028565595.1 Duopalatinus emarginatus | reverse complement strand
ACACACACACACACACACACACACGCACAATAGTTTAACCTTCACCACCAGTTTCCCCTTTGGAGGAATTTCACATTCGGCACTTTCCTGCTGAAACTGTACGTATAACGTGTGTGTGTGTGTGTGTGTGTGTGTGTGTGTGTTTCTGGAGAGAGACTTAAGAGTGTGTGGTTTGAGGTAAATGCACTACTTATGGGTGTTGTTTTAGGCCCTGTAGCATTTGGAGTATTCAAAAAACATTTGGTTTTTAATCCCCATTCGTATCGTTAGTATTTTTTTTCTTTACCCATAATGCACTTCTGTGAAAATGGTGCCGAACAGAAGGAAGTAATAATGTCTGAGATAAAGTAATCAATAAAAATAATAAACCGCTTAACATCTTTTTATTTCTTCTAAAAAGGAATAACTGAGGAACAACTCCACATCTTCACATTCATTACAATGAATATGCAAATTCACTGTATAAATGTATAAATATTCAGTTTGAGCACATCCACATGCCACTCTACTCTCACAGTCTAATATCACTAGCTAGCTCAGCTAACCGGCTAATAACTGCTATTAAACTAACCCTTTTAAAATTTGACAAACCGATTTACATCAATTTAACACTTTCAAAATATGATGTTACCATGACAACCATCATCACTTCAGTAATGTTAGCTAGGTTAGTCTGCTACACGGATTAACATAACAACATCTGAGGATAAATTGTTTCCGGGTTCTTTTTCGTTTATTAATCTCAGATATGGATTAGTCCAGTGTTGGAATTTATTTATGTAGGAACATCACAAAGTCAGTTTATTTGTAGCCCTGCCCCCAAAGTGCAGAAGTACTGATGTGTGTTTTAAACTACAACAGCAGGTAGTTTGCTTATTATTTGCTGGTAGTTACAGTTTGTGGTTTGTGTAGTTTGTGTAATTTGTTATTTGTTTGTTTGTTGATTTATTTACTATTTTTTTATTTGTATTTATTTATTTATTTTGGGTTAGTGTGTTTCTGGTAGTTTAATTTATTTTTGCTGGTGAGGTTATGGTAGTTTGAATTTTGTGTGAGTGTGTTTATGGTAATTTAAGTTATTTTTGTTGGTGTGTTTATGATACGCTGAATGGTGTTAGTTTATGGTCGTTTAAATTTGTGTTAGTGTGTTTTGTTCCTAATTAGAATTTTATGTGAGTGTGTTTATGGTAGTTTGATTTATTTTTGCTACTGTGTTTTTGGTAGTTTAAATGATTTTTTGTGTTTATGCTAGTGTGTTTATGGTAGCTTAAATGTTGTGTTAGTGTTTGTTGTCGTTTACTTTTTGTGTTATTGAATTTATGGTAGTTTAATATATTTTTGTTATTGTGTTTAGGGTAGTTTTAATGTTGTGTTAGTCTGTTTATGGTAATTCAATTTATTTGTGTTAGTTTGTTTATAGTGGTTTAATTAATTTTTGTTTAATTTTATTTTGTTGGTTTATGGTAGTTTGACTTTTTTGTGTTAGTATTTTTATTTTAGTTCACATTTTGTCTTAGTGTGTTTATGGTAGTTAAATTCATTCTTGTTAGTGTGTTTACAGTACTTTAATATTTTTTGTTAATATGTTTAAGGAAGTTTATTTTATATTTCAGTGTGTTTATGGTACTTTTAATTGGTTTATTATTGTGTTTATGAACTAGTTTATCTTATTGTTAGTGTGTTTATTCTAGGTAAATTTTTCTACATTATAAATTGTGTGTGTTTATGGTAGTTTGAATATTGGGTTAGTGTATTTATGGTAGTTAATTTATTAATTGTTAATTTATTTTTGTTAGTGTGTTTATGGTAGTTTAAATTGTGTGTTAGTGTGACTTTGGGACTGTACATTACTGTTTTGTGTGTTTATAGTTGTTTGAATTTTGTGTTAGTGTGTTTATGGTACCTTTATTTATTTTGTGCTATTGATTTCTTTAGTGTTAATGGTAGTTTGAATTTTAGTATGTGTATGGTCCAGCAGTTATGTTTTGCTGGCTTGTTTCTCTGGTATTTACTCACTATTTTAATGTGTTTATTGTAGTTCGAATTTTGTGTGAGTATGTTTATGGTAGTTTGATTTATTTTTGCTAGTGTGTTATCGTGTTTATGGTAGTTTGGTGTGTTTATGGCAATTCCATTTATTTTTGTGTGTTTATAGTAGTGTCATTTATTTTAGTTGATGTGTTAATGTTAGTTTGTTTTTTCGTGTTAGTATGTTTATTGTAGTTTATATTTTGTGTTACTGTGTTTATTGCAGCTTAATTTATTTTTAAATAAAGTGTTAGTGTTTCTATGGGACTAGAATTTAATTTAAGTGTGTTTATGGTAATTTGAGTAATGTTAGTGTGTTTATGATAGTTTCCAGTTTTGTGGTAGTGTGTTTATGGTAGCTAAATTTATTTTGTGCTGTTGATTTGTGTGTGTGTGTGTGTGTGTGTGTGTGTGTTTATGGTAGTTTGAATTTTTGTGTTAGCATGTATATGATCCAGCAGGTATGTTTTGGTGGCCTGTTCCTCTGGTGCTTTTGCACTATTTTTACTGAGCAGTTCTAGTTACTTTACAGTATGGCAACCCTAATGGGACAAAAACGACACCAACAGGGGATGCAGAAATACTGTGTTTTATTCAGTGTGAACACTAAAGAGATTATAAACAGCTTTAAGACAGAGTTCGGCGGCGTATAATCACACAGTAGGGACTTGTATTGTAGGAAATATAGTAATGTGGTGTGACATGTTGAGAGCTTTGAGCTGGTGTAAGCTTCTGTGCTTAATAAAACTAGCTGTAGTTAAAGCCGTATAATTGAAACACTATGGTGGAATAATGATATATAATCACTTTTCTTTGGTCGCTCTGATTTAATGCAGTTGAGACGATGTACAGCCGAGCTGCACGCCAAGCTCACTACTTTTTCACTCCTCCGTTTTCTCGTTTATCTTCTCCTCTCTTTTCCTGTCTCTCTCTTTCTCTCTCTCTGGGGAGTGGAGTGACATCCTCCTCCATCTCCAGCGTGATTACAGCAGGCCGGTGTTTAATCTGAGCTGTAGAGAAGATGAACTCCTTCTGTTGGCTGATAATAGACGCCGGTGTTGTAGGGCAGGTTGTTGTGCGATCAGTAAAAGTGCCTCGGATAATCACACACACGTGTTTATGGTTCTGTGTAAGGATGGATCAGATGGTGTGTGATGCAACTGTCGGAATGGATTTTAGAAAAGCTTTGGCATATTTTGATGTCTCTAAGGGCAAAAAAAGAGAAACATCTACACTTTTTCTAGTGTATGTAAATTAGGTGTGAGGACGAATCCATACAACTGTGGCTAATTAGATTTTCACAATATTCTACACACAGTGTTTTCCTCTCCGAAAAGGTTTTTGGTGTGTATCAACTACACTGCCGTGCCAGAAAAACTGATACATCAGTTTAATACTTGGTAGGTCGCCCACAAGGGTGTAGAAATATTTTGTAGGTAATAAACCCCAGACTTCCTCCAGAACGCTCCACAATTCTGTTGTATTCTGAGAATTCTGAGCATGTCACATGATGTCCCAGATGTGTTCAACAACGTTGAGATCTGGTGATTTAGGTGTGACTGACTAATCCCCAAACTCAGATGAGTGTTCCTCTAACCATGATCTGGTGTCTCTAGACATGTGTGTTGGCCCATTGTCCTGTTAGAAGAGGACAAACCTATCTGAATGAATACAGGACATGAACAGGTGGAACTCGTCACACATAGTGTTCACCTGTCAGAGACGTCTGGAGGTGTCCCAGGGGTCACATGAAATGGCAGATAACCTTTTCTCTCTCTCTTTTTCTTTGTTTCCCTAGACCAACAAACCCTTAATGTAATTTTCAATAAAGTAAATATGAATTTATATTGAACAGTTATGGTGTGGTTTTAAATGTGTATGTGCAATATAGTGTAGAAGAGGCCACACCCACAGTGGTACTGATCACTGAGAGAGAGAGAGAGAGAGAGAGAGAGAGAGAGAGTCCACTCTTGCGGTTCTCTGGAGGATAGCTGTAAGGCTATAAGTGATGGAGCTGAGCCGTTCCTCTTCACCTCCTCTCGTTTCCGTCTCTCTCTATCGGAGGGTAAGACACAGGGTCTCTTGTGTTAACACGGGGCTGCTAATTACTAGCTGGAGGTTAGCTGAGGGTTCAGGGATGATAGCAGGTTGGATTATCGGAACAAGGGAAAGAGAGAGAGCGAGGGAGGTGAAGAAGGTTACTATCCTGTCATACTGTTAAATTATAGTGAGAGTAAAAGTCCATGAAGAGGAGAGTTGTGTAATCTTTACTGATCCTGATTATCACTCACAGATCCTGGATTGAACTCTGAGACACAATCGGAATTTTATTTTAATCCCGGCGTGAAACTGATGTTTGTGTGTTTGATTTATTTTCCACATTGTGGTGTGACTGTATCACTGCTTACAACGAAATAACACACACAGGCTTTAAGATTGAAGTTGGGTTTGATATAATATGAGATGATAGATCAGGATTGCTCAGGTGATCTGTCTGTACAGGATCATGTGACTGACAGATGGATGTTGTTGTCCAGGTGTGACCTGTTAGACTGAGTAAACAGGTCTGTATGACCTCTGTATGACCATTGAAGACCATTTTCTTTATTTCTTTTCTTTAACCTTTTTATTATTTACATTTACATATATTTTTCTTAAGCAAAATTATTATTATTATTTTTTTTAAATCTTTTTTATTTATTACTTTTGTAGCTATGTTTGTTTTTTATATTTATTTTTTATTTTTTTACCTTTTTTTCTGTTTCCTTTTTCTGTTTATTTTATATTTATTAATTGTTTTAGTTTTCTTTCTTTCTTTCTTTCTTTTTTGTTCTTTCTTTCTTTCTTTCTTTTTTGTTCTTTTCTTTCTTTCTTTCTTTCTTTCTTTCTTTTTTGTTCTTTCTTTCTTTCTTTCTTTCTTTCTTTCTTGCTTTTTTCTTTCTTTCGTTCTTTCTTTCTCTTTCTTACTTTCT
>JAOVVF010000039.1:28668689-28691473 GCA_028565595.1 Duopalatinus emarginatus | reverse complement strand
GAGAGAGAGAGAGAGAGAGAGAGAGAGAGAGAGAGAGAGAGGGGGGTTGATGTTGGTATCACACTGCCACCTATTGCCTACAGGTTCACACAGCAGGAGAGACACAGCAACACGACACTGAAACATTTACACTTTTATTTACATCAAATACACAAAACTTTATTTACACAATCACTTTATTTACAGGAACGATTTACTAACAAGAACACTTTATTTACATCAACACTTTTTTACACAAATGTTTTAATTACATGAACAAAAACAATTACATTTACAAAAACACTTTATTCACACGATCCCTTTACTGACATAAACACTTCATTTACAAGAACGTGATTTTGACATGAACTTTATTTATAAGAATGTTTTACTGACAAGAATTCTTTATTTTACAAAAACACTTTATTTACATGATTTACTAATATAAATGCTTCATGTTACACAAACACTTTATTTACAAGACCGCTATTTTGACAAGAACACTTTATTTACATGATGTACTAATATAAATGGTTTATTTACGTAAACGCTTCACTGACATGAAGACTTTATTAAATGTTTGATTGAAAAGATTTTTAAGATATTAATGTTTAATGTACACAAACACTTTATTTACATGAACAATTTATTTACGTTCTAACGCTTGATTTACAAGAATGGCACAAACACTTTATTTACATAAACACTTTATTACCACAAATGTTTTATTAACATAAATCCTTAACTTACAGAAAAAACCTAAGAGGAAAATGTTTTTGTGATGTTAGGATGAAGAAACCTCGAGAGGAACCAGACTCATCAGGGAACCCGTCCTCGTCTGGGTCACACAGACAGTGGGAGTATTAATAAAAGTTTATTATAGTTCTGAGTCTGTCATCTGATTCATGGTCACTACATCTGTTCATTATGGTGTTCTATAGACTGTCCATGTCCATGTTGGGTCAGATGAGAAGCCAAGAAGATATGGGGTGGGGGGTGGGGGGAGGTTGGGGAGATCAGGCTCAGAGTGTACCAGGCAATGGTATGATATAAAATAAAAATACACAAAAATTTAAATAAAATCAGAAAAAAGAAAGAAAACAATAGAACAATGACATCATCAGAAATGAAGGATAATGAATAACAGTCTGCAATACGTGTGTGTGTGTGTGTGTGTGTGTGTGTGTGTGTGTGTGTGTGTGTGCTTATAATAATGTATGACATCATAGTGAGTGCTGAAAAATCAGGAAACAAGCCCCGCCCACACACCCCTTATTTGCATCACATTATACATACAACATGGGGCATTTATACTGAAATCTAATTTGCATAAACCACACCCTAACTTACTCTTAAATACATCAAACTGACATCAACCACACCCTCAACATTTCCTGAATATTCCTGACATTCCTCTTACACGTCTGAATTGACATTAACCACGCCCCAATTTATTTGCATATTAATAGAATTTACATCAGCGACACATAAGTTTACTATCAATAACATCTTATTTAAATTAACCACGCCCTGTTGTACTCTTATATTCATCTTATTTATATTAGCCACACCCCGATTTTCCCCAGTATACAGCTCTGTTACTTGACACGCCCCCTTTAACCACGCCCTATTTTACCTGTATTTACAGTACATATCTCATTTTCATTAACATCTGCTACATATAATTTACATCTGCTTCACCCAAACTCACTCTAATATACATTTAACATATATGAAACAAGCCTCATAGTTAATTTACATAAACCACGCCCAGTTTATCCACATATTACTACAGTGAGCCAGTAAAAAAAACATTCTGCAGGTTATATATTTATCCAAGATCTGTAAAAAGAAATAAAAAATAAAGTCCAGTGAAGCTGAGCTCCAGGTGTTTGTGTTACAGTAAACCAAAATATACATTTATAGAAGGAAATCCTTGAAATAAAAACTATAAATAAATATTTAACAGAGACTGGATAGAGGAAAAATAATAGTGTAATATATACTGCCATGATTACTGAATCACTGTTAAATAAATCTAAACAGAGTTTCTGTAATTATTCATCTGTTGTTCCATCTATTACAGCCGGACTGTAATCTCTTACATTATTATAATCCCTTTTTATAATTTTTTTTATTACTATGTCATAAATAAACCTTTCTCTATAGATACAAATAATAAAAAACAAATAAACAAATTTAAATAACAAAGAACTAAAAGAAAAACATCTGCCTTTAGTTTTTACAAACAATTACAGATTAATCTTATAATAATAATAATAATAATTATTATTATTATTATTATTATTATATATTATTAATATATATTGCATACCTTGTATATGATAGAGTATTTCCACATTTACACCATATTCTCAAATATCTGTTATATTTACATAGTATACAACTTTATTAAATGAATTACTAAATTACTAAATATACTTAGTATATAAAATGGATTAAATATTTAAACAAATCTATATCTCTGTGATCTGAGCTCATCATCTGAAATTTATTTATGAATAAATCAAGTTAATTAATTGGATTAATTTATTATACAATAACATACAACAAATTCAATAAAAGGAGTCAAACCTTAATATTTAAAAATCTAAAATGTGTGTGTGTGTGTGTACACATGAACATCTCCAGAGGTCTTAAATCTATAAATCTTAAATAAAATTAGAATTAGAAATTAGAATAATCTATTGACAAAAACTAAACATGTTATTACATTGTTATTATATTACTATAAGCTTGTTATTATTATATTGCTGATATATTTATTACAGTAACAATACTTCTGATTATTATTAGTTTAATTATTAATATTTCTTATTTGTACACAAGGTTTAATAAATTCTTGGTGTTACAGGTTCTGTAGATAAAAGGTTACGATGCCATTTTTAAATTTCTGTTTATTTTATCCTGTGGACTGATGAGGACGCGCTGAGGAATTTGGGGTAATGAAGGGGGGGGGGGTTGTTGGGAGAGGCAGATGAGACTCCATGTCACCCCTCATCTCAAATCAAATGAATCACTGAACAGATGTTTACTGTCACACCGGACCGTCATGGCTGCCACGTGCACGCGGAGAGAGAGCAGCGATTTATTACGTCTCCACACGTGCGAGCTTTGGCGAGAGGTCAGTCTCCGAGCGCTTCTCCACGCCTCACCTCAGCACGACGCTGACATCCGAGAACGTCTGATTTCTCCACAGGATGAGGAAGAAGAGAAACGGAGATGAGTGTGAGACAGAGGTTATGAAAGGTGAATGAATTTAACCCGTTCGTTTCATTTCTGGACAAAATAAAGCAGGTTTTATTGTTTTACTGAAATAAATGTAAAAACAAAAAATTTCACCACACAGAAAAATAATCATTCATTTACGGTGCCATAAAATCTCAACCTCAAAACAAACTAGTCAAAGAACCAAACTGAGTTATAATAATAATAATAATGTGATGTTCAGTCATTTTAAAGAGATAACGTCTTAAAACTACAGGTTATGGAGGTAAATTAGAATCCACAACCACTCCCAGGACATCATCACCTGCCTGGGACGGTGGCAGCTCCTGGTGCCATCAGACGACCTTCTACACTTGGTATGAGAAAACGTAGAATAACGAGGCAGTGATGAAGATCACTCCTCGTCCCACTCCTCTGATAATTCTGATCAGGAAACTCGATGATGTTCCTGGTCCAGTGTTCAGAAGGTGTGTAGCCCAGATCTCCGATGACATTTTCGACATCTCCATGGCCAGTGCCATCATTCCAACATGCTTTCAGTCCAGCAGCATCACCCAAATGCTGAAGGTGTCTTTACTGTCCTGCCTCAACGACCATCATCATAAAGAACTTCATGAGGATTATCACGAGGCGTGCCAACACTCTGTCTTCCCCTCGATGGACACACTGTTGAGTTTCTACTAATCACTCAACAGATTACACCATCATCACTACCCTCAATCTGTCACAAAGGTGTACTACACCTGCACACCAACTTCCATAACTGGATCCTGGACTTCAGACTGGGATACTTCAGTCAGTCCGGATCAGGAGCAGCATCTTCAACACTACCTCATGAAGAAGGTGTCCACCACTGTCCACATGTCCACATTCTAGTGACTTCGAATCATGGCTGGAATCACATCAAGTCGACTGATCACATCAAGTTGACTGATGATGACAATTGGATTGGGGTGGGGCTCATAGGTCTCACAGCGGCATACGGACCGGTGCAGAATCGACCACCTGATCCTGAATGTGGATAAAACAAAAGAGATGCTTGTTGACTTGGTGTCACCACATTCTTCTCAACATCAAACGTACCCTGGTTCTCCCAGAAGGACAACCTCACTTGGTCCCTCAACACCAGCTCAGAAGCACAGAAGTGTCTCTACTTCCTGTGAATCCCATTTCCTACCCTCTGAACCGCCACCATCCTTTAACACATTCACTATCAATTCATCCTGATTGGCTGCATCGTTCCGGGTCACCTGCTTTTCGTATGACACACCTCACACACTCCTCACACGCCCTGACACACCCATCACAGAACCCCTCACACCACTCATAACACATCACACACCCTTCACACACCCACTCAAATACCCCTCACACACCCTTCAGGATATAAAGTAATAATAACAGCTAGTAATGACAGGAATGAATGAGATGTAAGTGAGAACAAAATCTTTAAATTACAAAAATAGTAAAGAGAAATAACGATCTGTAATGTAATAATGACGACATTAAGACTCGTTAATGACGTAACGTAATGAAATAACGAGATATACATGAAAAACGGTATATTTATTCTGTAATAGTGGCATCACATTGTTTATTTCTCTCCTACACACACACACACACACACACACACACACCATGTGGAGGATTGTGCATTTTTTCGGTTTGTTTTTCATCATGATTGTTTATATTGATCGTGAGAGAGATGAAGAGAAGACAGATGGGGGATTTGGGTGTAAACACGGGACAGAACATCGCTACGTAGAGCGCACTACAGGACGCTCGATCAGGAGATGAGGTGCCGCTTGATCTTCCGCCGTGTCATCTTTATGACAGACTATTCAAAAGGCACAGTGTGTGTGTGAGTGTGTGCGCACGCGTGTGTAAGTGTGTGCGTGTGTGTGTTAGTGCGCGCATAATAAAACTTTACCAATATCTTTATTGTGGTCAGCAAACTTTGAGTGTGTGATGTAATTTTTAGCATCTCACATTGTGTTTGTGTGTGTGTATCAGTACACATTGCATCAGAGCTTGGTCCAAGCTCCACAATTAGAAAAGTACACTTCTCCGTAGATGACTTTAGGGCCTGCGGCTGAAGCGCACACTTCACTTTTTTTTTTTTTTTTTCACTTTTCTTGCGTGTCTGAGAACTACTCGCGGCCTTTTTCCCTCTTTTTGCAGAAAGCCCAGGCAGATGAAAGGAAACACTCGAGTGGATTAAAGTGCTCAGAATGGATCAACATCAAACCACCAGAGTTTTGGGCCCTCTACATTTTTCAGCCACAGTCAATAGATCTAAATATTTCACCGCGCCCGGGCCGATTTATTGTTTGATGTTTTAAAAACTCGAGTGGAATGAAAGAAAATTCATTATGAAGCGTCGAGCCCCTGCTCGAAACCCTGCGCCATCGGGCTTTGAACCGGGAGTTTAGCCGGGATATCGATCATTCTCTTTCTTCTGTGACAAAGGCCACCAGGGACGCCTCGGGTGTGTGAGTGGAGACGAGCGCTGCCAATAATGCCAGACAGACAACAACACACACGCACACACACACACACACACACACACACACACACACACACATATCACACATGTCACACAGGTGAGGCCAGCTCAACACACACACACACACACACACACACTATGCACCTCTCGGACGCTTTGTTCTCTGTCTCGACTCAATTAAAGGCCACATGGGGACGAGGATTTAAAAAAAACATGCACATAAGGGAAGAGTTTGGCAGATGGACTTGGCGTTTATTGATCCTCCACCCACAGAAAAAAAAACACACACACAGGATGAATTTCCCTCTCACTTTCACTATTCCATTGGCTAACGAGCACCTCACAACACCGAGGTCAAATCTCAGCCTGGAAAAACACAAAATGCCACAGACACGTTCTTCAGAATAATGAAGTTTGTTGTAAAGCATGTGTCTGTGGGGTTGGTTAGTTCTCCAGCATCAGATTCCTCCAGCACTGCGTGTATCTGTGTGTCTGTTTATGTTATGTGTGTATGTGTGTGTGTGATAAGAAGCACACACACACTCAGCCATGTGACAATTCTAACATTTAATTCTAATGTAATCAGTTACATGCAATGGTACAAATCATCTTTCTCTTAACTATCTGTCTAATAAACCTCCATTTGTCTGAACACCAGAAGGCCCAATCTGTGCAACCCATAAAGGTAAAATATCAACAAATCACGCAGGTCATTTGATCAAATTCTTTAATTACCACAGCTTCACACTCCTGTAGAATACATATATATATATATATATACAGAGCACAATAAGTAAGGAAACCTCCACACTCTGTCCCTACGATCCAACTATTTGTTACATTAATAAATTGTTACATTGCCAATAAGTCTTGTTTCTTCTAACTTCAATCCTCCAGTCCACCAAACACCAAATGAGTTTGGCAGTGGCAGAGAAGATCTGGCAAATTTTCATGGGCACAACCCACATACTTAGCTCTGCTGCTCATCCCACAAGTGCATCCTTACAATTGTGGCACCATTTAAAAGGGAAATTAACAGGCTTTCCAATGGTATGTGAATTATTGCCAAGAAGCATCATTACAACAAAGACATAACTTACAAAACACGAATTTCCTGACTTTTTGTGCTGTTTTATATACATTTGTTATTTTCTTATTTTTATACAGACAAAAATGCTCATTATTTTGCATCACCTATCATACAGTAAAAAGGGTCTTTTTTATGGTCGAAGTGAACTGAATCCTAAAGCTAGTAATGAGAATCAAATCAAATTTAATTGTGATCAGAGTGTATTGTTACACCTTGTTGAAAATCGTCCCGCTATTATATAACATTAAACATGTCTAAAAGTTACATAAATACATAAAAACAAAGTTTAACATTTATAACATTTAACATTTAATTCCTGGACTGTTATTTCAGTGTAACATCAAATAAAATCTGTGGGGTCCATCATTCTGTATGTCTTTCTTTATGTTTTATAAAATATGGACAGATTAACACATGAATAAATGTTGAGCAGGTTATTAAATTTTCTATCAGTTTCATGATTGCCACAGAAAAATAAGATTAAAGCTATTGAATATGAATAAATAAATGAAATCTTGAGTTTCTAAACAGAAACTGCATCTGAATTGCTGCACAATGTCTGATTATCCTAAAGATCATCCTGAGGTGACTGTGGATGGTTCAAGATGCTGTAGATGTTCTTCCTTAGATAGGATTAGGATTGTAAGGAGTATGAATTTCTCCATTGAACTGAGTTAACTTCTGATTGATAAAGCAGACCTAAAGTTAAACTATAATAAACTGATTAATGACTGTTTACACAGTCACACCTTTTGAGTTTTTTACCCCATTATTCAGTAAGTCACCTAGAAGTGGACGGACCAGTTCTGGGTCAGGTTCCTCTCGAGGTTTCTTCCTCATCATCATCACCATCGTCACTTCGGCTTCGCATCAGGGATAAATTTATACATTTAAAATGTATATACAGATTTTTATAGATTTCTAGAAATCTGCATTGGGACTTCGTTAATTATTTAAGCTGTTGTATAATTTTTTTTATTAAAATAATTAAACTAATAAACTAATGGCACCCCTGGCTCACAGACCTGTAGTTTTTTACTGCTCATGTATAAGTCCCTCAATAACCTCAGCAGAAACTCAGGTGTAGTTCTAGGTGTAGTTTTATCACGGAGCAGACGCTGATATTTAATTACACACGTCACAGTGATAAACTGATACTGTCAGAATATGGCTTCTGTTAGCAAACTTGGAACAAACAACACACTCCATAAACACGCCATCACGGCTGCTGTGTGTCAGAGGTGAAAGACACGGACAGGGAAGACTGAACCTGCTGTGACACTGATTCCCAAAGCTTTAATCAAAGTCGTCTCACACACACACACACACACACACACACACACACACACACACACACACAGTCTAGGTCAGCTGTAATATGAGCGTTCACACAGAGCTACAGCATTCACAGGGGTTTCCTTTCCTGCACTCAGACACAAAACAAAGCTTCACTCTTATTAAGTGTAAAACATTTTTTTATATAAAGTAAAAGTTTAAATAATTTTAGACTCCATTCATTAAATACAAAAAGCTAGGTCACGGCTCAGTTCATCTCTGTGAAATAAAGTAATTAGCACGAGTGCACCAGGTACTAGAAAAGGAATCAGATCTGAACTTTGTGTGTAAAGCTGCCTGTTGCTAATGTAGACTACAACGCAGCTAAGATGTTGCTAGCTAACTCAACATGTCATAATATAGACTATAACACAGGTAAGACATTGCTAACTAACTCAACCTGTGAGTTAGGATCTAGCTAACTTAACCTCTGATAATATAGACTATAACACAGCTAAGATGTTGCTAGCTAACTTAAAATGTCAATATAGACTATGACACAGCTAAGATGTTGCTAGCTTTCTCAACATGTCATTATATAGACTATAACACAGCTAAGATGTTGCTAGCTAACTCAAAATGTCAATATAGACTATGACACAGCTAAGATGTTGCTAGCTAACTCAACCTGTTAATATACAGACTATAAAAAGCTAAGATGTTGCTAGCTAACTCAACCTGTGATAATGTGTGATCTCACCTGCTCAACAGACCATGGATAGTCCTACCTAGCAAATTTAAACAATGCTAACAGCCACAAAAACTTACTCAGGTTGATATGCAGGTTGCTAGCTAGCTAGCACGTACTGTAGGAATGTAGCATATTGCCTATATCACCTTATTAAACATGTAAATGAATTTCAGCTGATTTTGCAACAGTAAATAGTTAATTGTCCTTTTACCGAAAAAAAAAGAATTTGCAAAACAGTGTTGCTAGCTGCTTAACTATAAGTATGCTAATATGACATATAACCATAATCGCCTGTCCAGAATGTGCAGATCAATTATAAACTATTTTAACCAGTGTTGTCCTTCATTTTAATATTCATTTAAAATAGTGACTAAATAAAATTCATAAATAAATAACAATAAATAACAGAGAAACAGAAGCTACTACACGCTTAAGTGAAATATGCTAATATAGTCTATAAGACAGCACAAGCTAACTATTGCTAGCTAACGTGAACTATTATAATATTGCTTGTATGAGGTAAAGGCAGCAGAAATGTTATTAACCAGCTAACTTAAACTGGGCTAATATTCGTTTTAACCTAGTTAAGACATCCTGGATGTTGCAAGCTAGCTCAATTAAACTAAATTATGGTAAAGTTAAAAAAAAAAACCAGATGTGCTAGCCAGCTGTGCTAGTTACCTGGAGGTATATCATACCTGCTTAGTTATCTTTTGAACATCCAGAGCTGGAGCATGAACATTGAAGTCAGTGTAAAGTCTCATTCACTGCTGGATCTAGCATTTAGTGAATTTTTTGGACCCATATATTAGTAAGTGGTGCAGGACGGTAAACGTAACCTAAACCGTTATGCTGTTTGCATGTCAGCTCGTGAAGCGTGACCTCTCTCGTACACAGCCCCGGAGGATCATGGGTAATGTTCTGGGCCACATGTACAGCACAGAGCTGTGGATTATGATTGATGCTGTGCGTGTTATTGAACATGTGAGAGCGGTTAGAAGTCCGTGTTTTCCTCCTGCTTTTGTTATTCATGCACAAATGCAGCTCTGCTGCGAGTCATTCACACACACACACTCACACACACACACACACACACACACGTGGCCTTCCCTAATCACACACTTTCTCATTTGCAGTGCATGGAGAAATGTCCTTTAAGGAATTTGTGGTATATCCGATTGAAAATAATCACAAGCAGATGACTGCAGTCTCCTTTTCTGCATTTCTTCACTAGAGAGTTTAGTGTGTGTGGATTTTACACACATACAGGAACCAGAGGCTGTGAACTTTATACCAAATGACTGAATTTTCTAATCAGGTTGGTCAGAAAGGTTTTGTTTTATTTTATCTCAAGTTATTGTTTGTTATAATAGCAGTTGATTAACCGGAATTTGTCATTGTGGACGCACCTCATTACCTCATTAACAGGTTAACAGATACAAGACACGACTAAAGTGCCCTGAAGCGATGCACTCACTTACTCTCTCTCTGTCTCTCTCTCTCTCTGTCTGTCTCTGTCTGTCTCCGTCTCTGCCTGTCTCTCTCTCTCTTTGCCTGTTTCTGTCTGTCTCTCTCTCTCTCTCTCTCTCTGTCTGTCTCTGTCTGTCTCCATCTCTGCCTGTCTCTCTCTCTCTCTTTGCCTGTTTCTGTCTCTCTATCTCTCTCTCTGTCTGTCTCTCTCTCTCTGTTTCTCTGTCTTTGTCTCTCTGTCTCTCTCTCTGTCTGCCTCTGTCTCTCTGTCTGTCTCTGTCTATGTGTCTCTCTCTGTCTGTCTCCGTCTCTGCCTGTCTCTCTCTCTCTTTGCCTGTTTCTGTCTGTCTCTCTCTCTCTCTCTGCCTGCCTCTGTCGCTCTCTCTCTCTGTGTCTTTCTCTCTGTCTCTCTCTCTCTCTTTGTCTCTGTCTGTCTCTTTCTGTCACTCTCTCTGTCTGTCTCTTTCTCTCTCTCTGTCTGTCTTTCTCTCTGTCTCTCTCTCTCTCTTTCTCTCTATCTCTCTGTGTCTCTCTCTCTATTTTTCCTCTTTATCCTAAAATCAATCAATAAACAGTGATAACAGAACTGTAGTGTAATCACAATAATACACTCCAGGGTCGTGCTGTATGGTGATATATTAGCACTGGTGGACTGATCCTGTACTCGACCTGCAGCCTCGTACCATCAGTGTCAATATCTCATGATACAGCATGCCCTCTCGTGTATTATCAGTATTATTAAACTATAATACTCTATAAAACTGTTCATAATAATCAAATGTAGTTACAACTGCTGGACCACAGATACAGTATGAATGGATTCACTATAAAATTCTGTTTTAAGATTTCACAGCTAGACTGGATACTGCAGATGATCCCCATGATTCACCTCCTCTTATTCTAAATGAACATTTCAGATGCCAGTCTTCACCTAACCTAACTTCTGTAGTGACAAATCTGAATGATCTGTGTAGATTATTACCATGTGTAGAAAATTACACACAGCAGAGATGGTGTGGAGTTAACTGTACTATAAAGACTTTATAAAGACACATAATAAATCACTGTTTTAATAAAGCTGATAAAATAAATTAAATAATTAAATAAAGGTGAATACAATACTGTAATTCCTTATTTATTATGAATTATTAGCATTTTCTGTGAACGCTGGCTATAGAATATTTTAGACCTTACTTCACTTCTAGTCATCTATCACATACCCTCCCCTACCCACCCCCTCTCCATCTCCCTCTTTAATCTGAACCCTTCACTTCCCCGTATCTCTAAACCTGTTCTTTATACCAACCACAGAAAAGAATCCATAAACAGCCAATGTCACGATGTTTCTATCAGCAGGACCTGCCCAGTAGCTAAGCTAATCAGCTAATGTTAGCTAAGGTACAGGAAAAAAAACCTGCTACAACAGTATTCAGAAAATTACAAACCTTAACAGTCACGTATGCACAAAGACAGGGTCAATGTTAACTTAATAACTATAATAACTTTTGCTCGCTGATGACTTAGCAGTCTTCAAGATCTCTCTGTCTCTCTCTCTCGGGCTGTCTCTCTCTATCTGTCTCTCTCTCTGTCTCTCTCTGTCTGTCTCTCTCTCTGTCTGTCTCTCTCTCTCTCTCTCTCTCTCTCTGTCTGTTTGTCTCTCTCTTTTTCTATCTCTCTCTCTGTCTGTCTCTCTCTCTGTCTCTCTCTCTGTCTGTCTCTCTCTCTCTCTCTCTCTCTGTCTGTTTGTCTCTCTCTTTTTCTATCTCTCTCTTTTTCTGTCTCTCTCTGTTTGTCTTACTGTCTGTCTCTCTGTCTCTCTCTCTCTCTGTGTCTGTCTCTTTCTCTGCCTGTCTCTCTGTCTCTCTCTCTCTCTGTGTCTGTCTCTTTCTCTGCCTGTCTCTCTCTCTCTCTCTCTCTCTGTCTGTCTGTCTCTTTCTGTCTCTCTCTCTCTCTCTCTCTCTCTGTCTGTCTGTCTCTTTCTGTCTGTCTCTCTCTCTGTCTCTGTCTGTCTCTCTCTTTTTTTTCAGTATTCAAAAAATTACAAACCTTAAAAGTCGTGTATGCACTAAAACAGGGTCAATGATAACATAATAACAATAATAACTTTTGCTAGCTGATGACTTAGCGGGTTTTGCAAGCAGCCTTCAAGATCTCTCTAACTCTCTCTCTGTCTGTCTCTCCCTCTATCTGTCTCTCTTTGTCTGTCTTTCTCTGTCTCTGCCTGTGTCTCTCTGTCTGTCTCTCTCTGTCTCTGTCTGACTCTCTCTGTCTCTGCCTGTCTCTCTTTCTCTGTCTGTCTCCCGCTGTCTCTGCCTGTCTGTCTCTGTCTGTCTCTCAGTGTCTCTGCCTGTCTCTTTCTGTCTCTGCCTGTCTGTCTCTCTCTCTCTCGCTTTTTATCTCTCTGTCTGTCTCTCCCCCCTCTCTCTTTCTATCTCTCTCTCTCTCTCTCTCTCAACAACTTCACATCATGTGTAATTAAATGTACTTAATCTGTTGTTGTTGTAAAAGAAAATGAAATATTGAATTGAAGTTAATAATAATTGTAGTAATTAAATCAGTATAATTACTCCTTTCTAAAATATTTTGTTTGTAATTTACTAAAAATATTAAGCATATTCTAAAATTCTAATTTGTTATCAAGTATTAAATTATTATTTTTTAATTAACTTAAATAGTTGATGTACATTTAGGAGGAAATTGACTGTTGGAGATTTGGGCATTTGTTTGGATATGAAAGTGATATTCAGAGATTTATGCAGTATAGTTTTTTATTACTGAGTTATTTACTGAACCACTGGGTGATTTTTTTAGACTGTAGACTGGTTCATAACATACTCACATTACTGAGAGTATTAGCACTCGATGCTATTAAGAGGAGAGGGATATTTTTATTGACTGGAATGATGAAAGCTGTTTTATGTTTTATTTTTGTAATAAAAGATTTTCTTTTGATTCACTCGTCAGTGGAGGAGCAACAGTTAAGACCACAGTCAAGAAGGTCGGGGATTCAAGCCCCAGCACCAGCACACTGACACGATTGGTCCTTTAATAAGACCCCTGACTCTGTCTGCTAGGGGTCTCGATCATCACTGACCCTGACCTCTGACCCCAACCTGAACTGGGATATGAGAAGGACAGAGTTTCACTGTGCTGTAATGTTTATTTTTATTGTCATAGTTCAGAATCTAATGTACTTTAAATTCGGCCTCAGAGAAAAGTTTTCTCTTTGGGTTTTTTTGCTGCTCTTTTTCTTTTTTATGGAGTTTTGTAAACGACACTCACACACACACAAAACCTTTGTACTTCACAAAACATTTACGCACAAATATTTATTCAAAATTCATTCATACGTCATCACCTGAGAACAAGTCAGACTGGATAGTGTGTGTGTGTGTGTGTGTGTGTTTTCCTGATGACTGGCAGTGATGATGAAAACCTGTCCTGGCCTCCAGCAGTGTCTGTGTGTGTGTGTGTGTGTGTGTGGAGGGGGGTGGGGGGTGTATGTAAGTATTCAGTGCATGATTCGCATGAGCTCTCTCTCACTGGAGGTCACGATGAGGTCACCGATGACACGAACATGACATCGCAGCTGGTTGCCAAATGACAACCACGTAACGAACACCTGCCGTAACCTGGCAACGCAGGCTCGACAGGGAAAACGGGCCAGATGTTTAGGAGACAAAAAAAAGACAGACAGACAGACAGAGAGAGGGAGAGGGATCACTCTGTTAGGATCTGTCCATTTCTGGTCCGGTTCTCCTTTATTTTTTTACGCTGCTGTTTGCTGCTCGTTCTGTGTTTGTTCCTCATGCTGCGTTGTGTTGGGTTTGATTTCTGTATCTTTACTTTGGAACAGTCGACTGATGGCCTCTTTTAACACTCAATGCTGTAGTCTTGATTTATCTGTAAAATTTTAGATCTGACTGATGACTTATTCCCACACTTTCTCTGATTTTTTAAAATAATGCTCCGCCTACACATATTGTATTTATATAAAAGCAGAAGCTAGCTAAAAAAGACTCACACACAGAATTATTGCTCATCAAGTAGCGATGTCTTGTCCAGTTATGTTTTTGTAACTCCTAGACGTTACTGAGCCTTAAAGTCTGTTCCCAGAGTGAATAAGACTTCTGCGCGTTTCCTCTTCTGCATGATTTGTACTGTCGTGTGAGCCAAAGCAAACCTGCCACATTAATGAGGGACATCCAGTCCATCTGGACATCGTGTCCTCTCCGCCGCCTCACGTGGGAGTAAATGAAGGAGGAACGACTGAGGGAAGGTAATGATTTGTGACGTTCGTGACGACATTTTCGGTCAAAGACTCCGTAATAATCCCATCAAAAAGACTTGAGCTCCAGGTCACAAAGAACTGGTGGAAATGTCCTTGTCCAATTATAAAAGTGCAGCTCTGGTTTCGTTTAGACATAACAAGACTAACAAGAGCCAGAAGACCTGTCACTGCTCATCACAGGCTTTCCTGTGACCTGGTCGGACCGAGCGTGTCTGAGAAAGCAGACAACACGCCACGAGATAAACACAACTTCACTGGGATTGGTTGCAAATGTGGACATGCAGGATGAAAGGATGGACTTCAGAGGGTGGACTCGTCTTCTCGGGTCCTCCTGTCACGTGTAATCGGATCAACACGTCCGCTTTCCACTCTGACACAAGGTTTGAGTTTGGGTTTTAGTTAAAACACGGTATTGGGAATTTTTTTTCAGCCAATAGGATCACAGCCTGGTTTACTGAACACTATACAAACCTGTTTATTCCTAAATCACTTACAGAAGTGTTTAAATGAGACGTGTGGAGTTCGTGATGATCCGGTTTGGGAAAGACTTTTCTATTCTACATTTAATTCCTGAATTTCTGTACATTTTCACACAAGGTGACAGACCATAAAAGCTGTGTCGTGAACATACATGTTCGTGTGCTACACGTTACCGAAGACAGACCAAAGAACAGACAATCACTTGGTAGGATTTGCTCTGAAAGTTTGACTGACGCCAAGCCACGACTCCAAACGTTTCTATTAAGATTCGCCACTGGCGTGGACTCTAATGTGCCACGCCCGTTCTGTGAGAGTATGCAAGGTGCTTGAGAGCACAACATAAAAGAAAATAATAATAAGAAATAGTAAACAATGACTGACAACGGGCAGGCAGAGCATAAGAGACGCCAACACGGAAGTGCCAAATTGCGGGAGAGCTCTGCCCGGCAAGGAGAGAGGGAACTGGCCGATCCTAACAGTTTCTTCAGATTTGACGTAGTATTTTCGAACCTAGACGCTTTGTCTCCAGAACAGAGTGAAGAACGAACCGTTGTAAGAAAAAAAGGAAGGATGTCTCTCAAACACAGTGAAAAATGGTCAAACTTTATTACAAAGACAGCAGTAGTGGACGCATCCCGGATTCAGCAGAGCTAGTCAGACCACACAGTACAATCATGCCGACCCATTTCTAACTACGAGAACCCAGGGAAATTGAGTTCTCACACCTTCACGTTTTTATCTGTGATGATTGTTGTTAATCTTGCAGTCCCACCTTGTTTCATTGTATTGCTAAAAAGGCCAAATGAACTTCCCCATCCTGGGGAAGCAACCCTGGTTTGGACCTTTTCTCATGGTAATGGTTTTGTTGAGTGTGGTGTGAAAGTCAGTGTCTTTGGGTCCATACTGTAATGTCTAACACCTTGATATTGTCATCTTTACCTAACACAAACTCAAAATAGTTACTGTATTTCCAGCTAGAAAACACACATCTCTCTCCTCCCTCCGTTGTTTACCTTTGTGTCGCTGCGTGATTTTACACGTGACTCGTCCTCATGCTGAAAACGTCACCTAATTGTCTCATAGGCGAGATGTCACTCCACGAGACACCAGAAGAAAACAAAAAAAGGTAATGCACAATGACTTGGATAGGTAAATTTAATCGACTGCTCCTCAGGTGCCATGGTTTGGGGCTGCCCCCTGCTCCGGTTAAGTGTGTTCACTGCCCCCTAGTGTTCACTGGTGTGTGTTTGTGTGTGTTTCACTGCACAGATGGGTTAAATGCGAAGGTCACATTCCTCTGTGTGCAAGTACTGTAGGCAAACCGTTCGCTTTTGCTTTCACTTTCACATCTGTGAATGTGGGTGTGATTTTGTTCCACACTGTAAATCCTAATAAACACTACTAACCTATTACTGAACTGCTACAGAATTACTACGGAACTACTGACTACCTTCACAACCTACATAGTTGTAACGATGCAGATGTGACGCAAGTGTACGAAGTTCAGGTAAGTGGACTAAGCGTAAGTCATCCTAAGTGTACTTAGTACGAACCATCCTTAAGCGACACAGGTATGTCCCATAACCCCACTTCCACCGAACAATCGTAAACACTGTCGTTGAGTTATATAGTTCAAACTAAGTAACGTTAATCTGATTACTGGATTGGAAATAGTAACTATGACTACGGTAACTTAACGTTTTACTGTTATTATCGTTGAGAATATTATAGCAGAGTTTCAGTGGTTCCGCTCATTCCTTCGATATCTAGTTATTAGCAAAGTCACATCTGAACATTTTTCCTATTCACTGCTCCACAGAATAAGACAGAATGTCTTTAATAGACAATAACAAGTAACGTGTGTTCGGTCTGTAAAACCCCGCTGAGCTGTTGTCATGTTTTCAGTCACGTTTGTTTATAACGTGACATCACACATTCAAGTCGGAACTTCTGGAAAATTCCAACTGGCGATTATGATTAAGCTGTCAAAATGAGACGGTTTATGTAATTCATACACACACACACACACGTGTTCAGAGGGAAGCCTGGGTGTGTTTCATATAACGCTCGGTGTCATCGTAACAATTCAAGGCTGCAGTGTAAAGCAGAAGCAGACGTGATGTGTGTTTTCAGTTTGATGGTTTGGGAGATGCGGTCGCAGTAAATTACATCTCAAACTTCGGTTAAGGTCCAAAACAACATGTCCTCATCCTCAGACTGGATTACGGTTCTGATTACTCATCTCCGTCAAATGTTTATGACTCGGAGACTCGGCTACAAATTACGAACTCGGTCTGCATTGTAGATTTACACAATTACTGATTACACAATTCATAGAGAAATATCGACGCTGTGTACAGGGGGTGTGTCTTTGAAAAAGAAAGGAACTGAATGTGGAAATGAGAACAGTTCAGAGTGGGCGTGTCAGAGTGGGTGTGTCTTGTTGCATCTTGGGGCAGACGTGACCAAGTGTTTAGGGAACCGGTCTCGTGACCGGAAGGTCACGGGTTCGATCCCCGCCCAGGACAAGACATGACTGAGGTGCCCTTGAACAACGCACCAAACTCCCCTAACTGCTCGCCAGGCCCTACTTCGGGCAAGTGTGTACACTGCCCCCTAGTGTTATTACCACTTATTATTATTATTATTATTTTAGTGTGTTGTATTTTATTTATATATAGACTGTAAATGCAATATCATTGCTAACAGTTCTGTTGCTTTTAACACTTTTAATAATTATTTTCAATTGCATTTAATAGTTAATTATAATTATATTATAATAATATTGTTGGTGGTGTTATATTAAAACGAATGGATATAAATTGTGTAAATAATGTGATTCCGGTCACAACTACAAGGTTTGTGAGTTTTTTAAAGTTGCTGTAAAGTGAAACCAGAACAGACCTGGAAACATTGTAGTTTGGACGGTGGTTGGAATGTGGTTGGATGTTTGGACGGTGTGAACAAGGTACAACAGATTTGGGAAGCAGTCGTACTTCACATGTTAGTTTAAGGATGCGTCGTGTCGTGTTAGTTCAGTGCTGTTCTCCGTCGTTGTACGGGAAACGCAGCCCTGATTACCTTCAACTTAAGCAGATGTAACTTATTATTAGTTACTTATTTCAGTTCAGTTTTAGAGCCCAGACCACATTTAGATCAGAATATCTGCAAGATGGTAAAAACAGTGGGTTTTTTTCAACAATATGTTGGCACAGTAAAAGTTTGTTTTTTTAATCTTGTACTTTAACCTGTGAGAAATGGGAGATGCCACGTGGCTGGACAGTGAATATTTCTACACACAGATGCTCTTAAAATACACACTGAACACATGGTGAGGATGATGCTGCTGTTGACTCGGGTCTCTGAAACATCCTTCACCAGACAAGACGCAACCAAAGTCTAACCAAATCTATCTTTGTTAAAGATTTCTTTTTTAACCTACATGAACCGTTTCTTACTATTAAAGTATGAACATTCGGAGAAGGAGAGGAGCATTAGACTGAAATTAAATGGAAACCGGAGATGACGAGGATCTAAATAAATAAATACACTTTACATTAATCACATAACCATGGTGTGGTTCTTCACTGATTGTATTCTTGACTTTAATCAGTTGTGTCATATCGAGAGCAACATCGTTCTGTTAATCAGATACATTCCGTAAATGAGGCGTGTGGTGTCTGACAGTTCAAGCTTATCCAGTGTGATTCCCTCTTCCTGACCCGATGTCTCCAGCTGAAGAGAGAGGAGACACCTGTGTGTCTTTAAGATTGCAAAGCAAGAGGAAATGTGTGTGTGAGGTCGAGTGTGATAGAAGTAAAGTCTTATACAGACTTAGGAGTAGATTACAGCTGTCATGCAGGTGATATGATCGGAGATGCCATAAAGAATGATGAATGAACTGCATGAAGAAGAGTGAGAAATGGAACAGAATAAATAAGTAGAAATGAAGGACATAGGAAAGGAAATGTGATTGGTATTCTGATGTAGGGAAGGTTACAGCAAAGTGCTATAAAACACACAGGTAGGCTGAGAACCGAGCAGCCTGTGGTCTGTACCACACATCCTGAGGAAGTCCATGAACTACTGAACTTCTACTGAATTTCTGAAATACTGAACTACTACTGAACTACTGAACTACTACTAAACTACTGAACTACTACTGAACTACTATTGAACTACTGACCTACTACTGACCTACTGAACTACTGAACTACTACTGAACTACTGACCTACTACTGAACTACTGACCTACTACTGAACTACTACTGAACTACTGACCTACTACTGACCTACTGAACTACTACTGAACTACTACTGAACTACTGACCTACTACTGACCTACTGAACTACTGAACTACTACTGAATTTCTGAACTACTACTGAACGACTGAACTTCTACTGAATTTCTGAACTACTAAACTACTACTGAACTACTACTGAACTACTACTGAACTACTACTGAACTACTACTGAACTACTGAACTACTACTGAACTACTACTGAACTACTACTGAACTACTGAACTACTACTGAACTACTACTGAACGACTGAACTTCTACTGAATTTCTGAACTACTAAACTACTACTGAACTACTACTGATTTCTGAACTACTACTGAAAACGTGTATATTATACTCATCCATTACACACAGACTGATATATTTCAAGTGTTTATTTCTTTTAATTTGATGATTATAACTGACAACTAATGAAGACCCCAAATTCAGTATCTCAGAAAATTTTAATATTGTGAAAAGGTTCAGTATTGAAGACACCTGGTGCCACACTCTAATCAGATAATTAACTCAAAACACCTGGCCTTTAGTCTAGTTCTGTAGGCTACACAATCATGGGTAAGACTACTGACTTACTAACAGCTGTCCAAAAGACGACCATTAACACCTTGCACAAGCAGGGCAAGACACAACTACTGAGTATTGTAGTTCAATTATTCCTACTTTTACAGAAATTGTAATTTAGCTCACAAGCTGCCCTGGAATAAATGTTTAGATCTTTTAGACATAATCATTAATATTGAAGCAATACTGTCAATCTGAGCAGAACTGACCTGAAAAATAAGGTAGAGGGGGTCACACTGCAAAACGTGTGTGTGTGTGTGTAAGAGAGAGAGAGAGAGAGAGAGAGAGAGAGAGAGAGATGCTCGTTATGAAGACTGAAGAAAAAAAGATGGTGGGAATTGATCTTGTGTCAAGAGATGTGTTCTCCAGAGACTCCGTCTTTCTCTCTTTCTCTCTCTTTCTCTCTCTCTCTCTCTCTCTCTCTCTCTCTCTCTCTCTCTCTCTCTATGTTTGTCCTGTCATTGGTGAAGACACACTGATGCAAGAGAGTATGGAGAGAGGATACTGTCAGTCCTGGCACTCACTCAGAGTATCAACCTGGGGCATCATGCAACCCAAAGTCCTGAAAGGTTGTGGGGGTGGTGGTGGAGGGGAGGTGAGGGGAGTGGTGGTGGTAGTGGTGAAGGGGGGTACAGTCAGAGTCAGGGGGCATGGGGGTCATTTCCCAGGAAAAAAGGGAAAGGAATGATGCCATTATCTGCAATTTGACATGTATAATTGATCCTTCTGTCTGGCTGCTTTGACCAGCTGTGGAGGATCATCACCGTCATCATCATCATCGTAATATTCATATTCATTATCATCATCATGACCATTACCACCATTATCATCATCACTGTCATCATCATCAGCATCAGCATCATCATCATAATCGTCATCATGACCATTACCATCATCATCATCATAATATTTATATTCATCATCATCATCATCATCATATTTATCATCACTATCATCATCATCGTCATCATGAGAATTACCATCATTGTCATATTCATCATCCCAATTATCATCACCATCATCATCATCATCATAATATTCATATTTATGATCATCATGACCATTATCACCATCATCATCATCATCATCATCGTCATCATCATCAGCATCATCATCACTATCATCATCATCGTCATCATGAGAATTTCCATCATCATCATCATCATGACCATTACCACCACCACCACCATCATCATCATCATCATCGTCATCATGACCATTACCACCACCACCATCATCATCATCATGACCATTACCACCACCACCACCATCATCAGCATCATCATCATTATCGTCATCATGACCATTACCATCATCATCATCATAATATTTATATTCATCATCATCATCATCATCATCATATTTATCATCACTATCATCATCATCGTCATCATGAGAATTACCATCATTGTCATATTCATCATCCCAATTATCATCACCATCATCATCATCATCATCATAATATTCATATTTATGATCATCATGACCATTATCACCATCATCATCATCATCATCATCATCATCATTGTCATCATCATCAGCATCAGCATCATCATCACTATCATCATCGTCATCATGAGAATTTCCATCATCATCATCATCATCATGACCATTACCACCACCACCACCATCATCATCATCATCATCATGACCATTACCACCACCACCATCATCATCATCATCATCATCATCATGACCATTACCACCACCACCATCATCATCATCATCATCATGACCATTACCACCACCACCATCATCATCATCATCGTCATCATGACCATTATCATCATCACTATCATCATTATTATTACTATCATCATCATCACCATTACAATCATCATCATCATCATCTCCCCCAGATCTCTTCTGAAAGTCTCATATGAAAAAGAAATAGAAATCCCTCCTAAGACCATCCTCCAATTCCCTCTCCCTTTCCTGACTGTTTTGGTCTGGAGCTTTCTGTCATTTATTTAAAGAATGATGAGTTTTCTCTCTGTATCTCGATCTCAAGATATCTAACAGAATTCAGTGTTTTGTTACTATAACCTGTGGCACTGGGGGTAAAAACTATTAGCCCAATAAGATTTATACGGCTCTCCTTTACTAAAATATTCAACATTCATAATCAAAACAAAACAATCTGAGGGTTTTTTGTAATAACTTTAACTAATGAAAACTGACGGCATTCATTTTCACATGTTTGAAAAGGGGACTGATGATCTACTGACCACTTCACTATTAACAGACTGTTAAGAGACTCCAGACGCTACTGGAATAAAACCACAACCACAGAGAAGGTGGAGGTTTAAACTGTAGTCCAGGACATGTGTTGACTCATAATATGTGATCTAATTATTATTTTTTTATCTAGGTATAAAAAATACAAAAATATATAACCTGCCAACACACAAGAAAGTTTAGAATCAGAATCTTTTTATTGGTCCAGTATGTTTTTACATACAAAGAATTTGATTTAGTGAATTGATGAACATATGATGGCTTAAAAAATAAAGTATACACATATACAATATATACACAATATATAAATAACAATATATACAATATACAAATAATCACACAATCACAGGGAAGGGGAGAAACAAACAAACAAACAAACACCTCTAAAGTAGCGTAAACTAAGACACGTAAACTCTGCTGTAAAGAAGCGGAAACTCTTCTGTAAAGTTGCTAAAACTTTTCTGTAAAGAAGTGTAAACTCTTCTGTAAAGTAGCGTAAACTCTTCTGTAAAGTTGCGGAAACTCTTCTGTAAAGTTGCTAAAACTTTTCTGTAAAGAAGTGTAAACTCTTCTGTAAAGTAGCGTAAACTCT
>JAOVVF010000039.1:28657117-28668589 GCA_028565595.1 Duopalatinus emarginatus | reverse complement strand
TCTGTAAAGAAGCGTAAACTCTTCTGTAAAGTTGCGGAAACTCTTCTGTAAAGAAGCGTAAACTCTTCTGTAAAGAAGCGTGAACTCTTCTGTAAAGTTGCTAAAACTTTTCTGTAAAGAAGTGTAAACTCTTCTGTAAAGTTGCGTAAACTCTTCTGTAAAGAAGCGTAAACTCTCCTGTAAAGAAGTGTAAACGCTTCTGTAAAGTAGCGTGAACTCTTCTGTAAAGTTGCTAAAACTTTTCTGTAAAGAAGTGTAAACTCTTCTGTAAAGTTGCGTAAACTCTTCTGTAAAGAAGCGTAAACTCTCCTGTAAAGAAGTGTAAACGCTTCTGTAAAGTAGCGTAAACTCTTCTGTAAAGAAGCGTAAACTCTTCTGTAAAGAAGTGAAAACTCTTCTCTAAAGTAGCGTAAATTACTTTGTAGAGAATCTTGGCATCAAATTAACAGCATAAAGCATCACCAGTGTATCATTAATTACAATAAATGTTTTTTAATCCATTTATGCAGATTAATAATCTGTTACTATGGAAGCGATAATGTGTTACAACGAATGCATAAGTATAAGCCTGCACTACTGTCCATGAGTCCATGAAGAACTACGGAACTAAAATTAAAGTTTTGCACGACTACAGAATTACTACTGAACTACTGAACTACTGAACTACTACCGCACTTCTGTTGAACTACTGCCGATGTATAATGTATTAGAACGAATGCGTCAATATAAGCCTGCACTAGTGTCAGAGCTGGTGTTATAAAAACTCAATCAACTCCTGATGACCCACAATCCAGCACTCAACAGTGAATATGACTGTTGATTTGCAGTGTGTCAGAGGATTTAATGAATAATCTTAACACTTAAAGCTATAACACAACTTATTAATACAACTAAAGACAACTTTATCATTAATAGAACTGATTTTTCTCTCTCTCTCTCTTCATCTCTCTCTCTCTCTCTCTCTCTCTCTCGCTCTCACTCTCTCTCTCTCTTTGGTTATTACAGGGTGCCACTGGAACGTGACCGGAGGCAAAGAAGAAGACGAAGAGGCAGTGGTGGAGGAGACAATCGTTTTCAGCCTGCTCCAATTCACTGTGCTCAGTGGCCCAAAACCCTCGGCACCTTTCCAGGGGAGATAGAGAAGTGAAGATGAATCAAGTTTAATAACACAGACGTCTAATTGTTCTCTCCGTTCTCGCCCTCCTCCCTCGCTCTCATCCTCTGCCCTGAACTCTAATTACTCTGAGATCTCTCTGCGCTGTCACCCGATATTAAGTTGTTGGAGCGTTGGCGAGGGCTAATCGATAGACGCTAGCTGGTGTGAAGAAGGTGGAGGAGGGAAGGCAGACACATGGGGAAAGAACAGGGACGGAGCCGAGGCCCATTTCTTTGAAATTCTTGTACAGCAACAAAAATACCAGAGCAGAGTTCCCATGTCAGGCTTCAAGGCCTCATCCTAAACCCCAGAAGACCTGAGTGCGCTAGGGCATGTGAGAGAGAAAGGTGAAGCCGGTCACCCTAATTACAGAGTCCTGCTCTCCTGCACATCAGGCAGCAGTAAAGACAGGCCAATTAGGGCATGCGGCAGATAAGGGGGGGTTTATTTGTATACTAATTAAGCCCCTGATGAAACCAGGCTGAGCGGCGAAGCCCGCGGCAAGGTAATTGTGTGCCTGAGAAAAGGTCGCCTTAGGTGCGCTTATCGGACAAACGCAGCCTTGAGATAGTTGCCCTTAATCTCCTCCGGGTCCCTACTAATTTGATCAGGCTTTATGAAATTCCTGCTCCTGACAGCGAGGATCATCCTGCAGTGCTTATCGTCTGTTAGAGCGAGAGGAGGAACAGGATGATTTCTTCAACGAGGAATCCAATGCAAAAGTCCGTAAGTAACAGAAAGTGTGTGGGGCCAAAACACACCATCAAGCTGTAGTTTGTCCTTTGTTATCGTGGCCTTCACAGCATTTTCTTTTTTTTTTTAGTTAAGATGTAGAAACAGTATTAACTTTATACAAGAACCCAAATAATATGACACATTCATCCTGGTGGAACCGGTCCTCCTCGTAGAGCTGGACCTTCCTAGGACTGAAGCTAGGACTGAAGGACCTGGGCTTTCTCAGGAACTTCCTCTGCTGATGAAACCGTGCTTTCTTTATCTTATGGAGCTGCGACTCTTGGTGGGGGCGGACCAGTTCTTTAAGCTGGGTCTCCTAGAGAGTGGGTTTTCTAAATGACCTGGGCTTTCTCAGGAACTATGTCTTCTGATGGTACTGGACCTCCTGGTGGAGCTGTGCGTTCAGGTGGAGCTGGACCTCCTGCTAGAGCTGGGTTTTCCAGTGGAGCTGGACCTGCTGCTAAAGCTGTGCGTTCAGGTGGAGCTGGACCTGCTGCTAGAGCTGTGCATTCAGGTGGAGCTGGACCTGCTGCTAGAGCTGTTCGTTCAGGTGGAGCTGGACCTGCTGCTAGATCTGGGATTTCAGGTGGAGCTGGACCTGCTGCTAGAGCTGTTCGTTCAGGTGGAGCTGGACCTGCTGCTAGATCTGGGATTTCAGGTGGAGCTGGACCTGCTGCTAGAGCTGGGCTTTGCAGAACCTCCTGTTGGTGCTGTGTTTTCTGCTGGAGATTAATCTTCTGGTGGAGCTGTGTTCTATTTCAAACATGGCTTTCTGCTTGAATCTCCTTGTGGAGCTAGAGATCCTGGTGGAGCTGGGTTTTAAATGGAAATTCAATTTAAATAACACACCAATCAGTATGAAAATGATCGGTCTGGTTTACATGCTACATGCTCAGTTTTCTTCTAGCTTCCATTTGGTAGGCAGCTGCTTAGTCAATCATTACCTATGAAGGCAGCTCTCACATTCGGGAGCATTCTAACTGACAAGGTCCCTCAGTAAGAGGACATTTGGGACACGTTTCATAGTCGTAATAAACGCTATAAAATGACTAAAGCTGTAGACACCTAATTCCTAGAGAAGTAATAAGTTTCCACAAATGGCCCCTAAAAGTACATTGACATGAAATCAGCTCGTCTGTTTTAATGTTAATTTCACATTCATCATGCTTCCTAAAACATTTGTCGATACCCACTGGATCTGGTGTGATACTGCACCAAGCAGAGTTACAATAAAGACAAGCATAATTAAAGAACAAACAGACAAGCTCCAGCCGCTCTGAGTGAAGTTTTTCTGTCCGGTGAAGGTCTCCCCTTCCTCTGCCCGAGCTTTTATAAAGGCATCGATGCCTCTTCCATCCCTAGTGCGCTAAGCTAACACCGCTAGCGCACTAAGCTAACAGTAGCTGTCAGGTCTTACCTAATACCTTAACGAAGTACAGTTCATCTAAAAACAACTTAAAACAATCTAAAAGATGCAGCAGCTGAACAATATAGTAAAGAGAAATGATCAAAATAACTTACATTTGTACACAAACTCATCTTCTGGGGCGAGTCCGTCCGCAATGTTTTTAAACCTCAGCTCTGGAACTCCGAGCTGGTGAACTGCATGATGAGATTGTCTTCAGTGAGAAGGACAAATGACCCCGCTGCCTTCAGAATTCTATTAAACTCAGGACGCTGCCCAGTTAGGTCCCTTATACTGCCTTCCGAATAGGACAGTCCTTTTCTCAGGAACGTGCACATGCTGTCAATGAATAAGGCCACTTAAGCTGCCTTCGGAATGGAGCTGCAGATTAAAGTAAGCTAGGTGTGCAAGCTAGAGACGTTAACAATCACTGTTGCTTCCTTGCAGGCTTTATTTTCCTCTAGAATGTCTCTGTACACATTTAACAAGAGGTCATGGTGTAGGACAGGATTAGAAGAAACCACAATTTTCAGGAAGTGGAAGTTTGGAAAGGAAGACCGGACAACATTCCCAGTGACATGCGGCTACCAATGAACACTGACATTCAGCCACTTACTTCATTTATACCCGGCTTTCGCTTTTTTTCCTAATGGTTTCAACAAGTCATCGTCTCCTTCTGCGACAAACGTTCTGCCTCCTGTCTACGCTCAGATCTCAGGAGTAGAAATCACAGCCTGTGTATCCTGTGATACCGCACCATTACCCAATTCACTCTGCCTTAAAAAGAGTTCTTTAAAAGATCAACACGGCACTCCAGCGCTGCTCATCTGCGATTAGAGATTAGTTACACACAGACCCCCTGCGAGGCGTCGTCACAGTGCTGAGGAATCAAAGCCGGTGCCCCACTGAGCACCGCTAAAGCTCCACTTTATCTCTGAGCAGACAAGCTTCAAAAGGACGAGTAATCTGGTCAATTTGACAGCTCACTGCAGGGGTCCTTGTCTCCCGGTCCCCTCGCTTCAAATCCACCCAAAATGTTAATGATGTAATTACTTGTTGGGGGGTGGGGGGGACGTGCTGGTGCGTTTTAAAATCTGTGTGTAAAACAAAACAGAAGTTTGAGAGCGTTTTATGGGGCCATGAGCTGAGCTAACAAGGCTGAAGATCAGCGAAGACCATCTGATGCTCTGACACACAAATCATCTTATCAACACACTTCACCTGGAAATGTTTCAACAGTTCAAATGTGAGAAATGTTCATCCAGAAATAGATACACTTACCGATTTTATAGCATGACAGGAGTTCCAGTGGTGTGTCAATGAGGGGGCGGAGCTTCAGCTAAATTCGTTTTGAGAACTTCAAACTTTGTCATGTGACATCAATACTACACCTTAGCGATTTCTTTTTTAACTTAGTGCTTAGCCTACCGGTTTAATCACATAAAATATATAACGCCAGGTGCTAGCTAGCTTCCTCAACACAGCTAATGCTAGTTTCACAACCTGGTGTACACACTAGATAAGCTGGGCCTTCTCATGAAGCTGGGCCTCGTCATTAAACTGGGCCTCCTCATGGAGCTGGGATTTCAGAAGGAACATGGCTTTCTCTGGAACAACATCTTTTGGTGGGGTTGTGTTCTTTTTCAAACATGGCTTTCTGGTTGGATCTCCTTGTGGAACTCTGGGTGGAGCTAGGTTTTTCTTGCAGAGCAGAGCTTTTAGGTGGTGCTGGGCTCCCCTGGTGGATCTGGACTTCTTGGTGGAGCTGGGCTTTCCAGTGAATGTGGTCTTGCCAGTGGAGCTGGGCTTCCTGGTGGAGCTGGGCTCTCTGGTGGAGATGGGCTCTCTGATCCAACAGAGCTCTCTGGTGGAGATGGGTGCTGTGGTAAAGCAGGACTCTCTGGTGGAGATGGGCTTTCTGATCCAACAGAGCTCTGTGGTGAAGTTGGGCTCTGTGGTAGAGCAGGGTTCTTTGGTGGAATAGAGCTTGCTGATGGAGATGAGCTTTCTTGTGGGGCAGGGCTCCCTGGTGGTGATGGGCTTTCTGGTGGAGATGAGCTTTCTGGGGGCACTGTGCTGTCTGGTGGAGATTGGCTCTCTGGTCAAACAGAGCTCTCTGGTGAAGATGGGTGCTGTGTTAGAGCAGGGCTCTCGGTTGGAGATCGGCTCTTTGGTGGAACAGAGCTCTCTGGTGGAGTAGACACTCTGGTGGAGATGAGCTGTGATATCCTGGTGGATCTGGACTTCCTTTTTTCATCAGGGCTTTCTGGAGGACTTTGGTCTCCTATTTTCTCTAAATGAGTCTCACATCTCGCTTCTTATTATTCAACTATAAAAATATATATCTGCCAAGATTTAAATTTCATTTCGACAGTGACTGCATGTATTTCTAATCGATCTGCACATGGCTAATCCTGCTAAATACTTAAACATCAGAGTTTAATTAAAGAGAAACTATAACACAGAATCTGGAATGAAACACACTCACAGCGGAGAGACGCGAGCCAAGAGGAGAGAGATGAGAGTCGAGCGGCGTTAGCGCAGACGTCCAATTATTCATCACATTTTGAGACTTTTACAAATATTGTGTTTTACAAACATTTTTGATGTAACAGTACACAGGTAATCAGGAGACGTCTTCAGCCCAGGGTTTGTCTGGTCAGTGTGTGTGTGTGTGTTTTAATCCTGAGAGCTGCTGGACTCCTGTAGCGTATCCCAGCCAGAGATCCACTGATTTGTGTCCATCGTTAGCGTGCGGTGGGTTTTTTTTTTATTATTATTTATTTATTCAGATCTAATATTGCTAAATGATTCAATTCACTTTGTTGTGCAAGAAAAGATGTTCTTTATTTGTTTAATATCCAAACACACATTACAGATTTAAATCTAGCTGGTACGTTTTCACATTTTCTATGCTTCCCCTTTCACACACACGCGCACTTTCTCTCTCTCTTGCTAATATTACAGAGTGATGCAAGTGATTGCAAGTGAGGCGGTCAGCGGGAGAGTTTTATGATCTTACAGAAATAAAAATCATCCAAACATCGACCGGCTATTCCATCGTGTGTGCTACAAAAACGCAGAACATGTCAGCAATGTAATTCTACACAATAAGTGTCATGGAAGCGCAGAGCAGCTCACACTGTGAATGCTTGGCCGCAAAGCGATCAAAGTCGGACGAAACGCCGGTGGTCATTTTGTACATCCGACATCGAGCATGTCAAAAACTACAAAAGTAGGAGGAGCGGGATGAGATGAGTTTTTCTTGGTTTGTCTAATTTTCCTTTGTGTGTGTGTGTGTGTGTGTGTGAGGCACATCTCCCGCTGCTTGTGGGCCTCCTGTCAGTTTATGTAATTGATCTGATCATCACTAAAGTTGCTAAATGCTTAATCATGATGTAGTGTTAATAAGGCGTTAATTAAAAACTGTAACGCAAAATCTAAGATTAGACGTGGACACATTTAAAATTAAAAGTGTCAGCACATAGGTTTATAGGTGTGGTGAAGCTGGGCTTCTGATGAAGCCAGGCCTCACAGTTCATCCTGGTTGCACTGGGCCACATGGTGGAGCTAGGCTTTCTTATGTAGCTTGGGCTCATTTGGAGCTGGGCTTTCTGGTCTTGTATAGCCTGATTCTAGAGCTGAGCTTTGCTAAAGCTGGGTCTTCTTGTAGCGCTGGGTCCCTAGTAGGACTGGGTCTCCATGTAGAGCTGGGTCTCTAGTAGGACTGGGTCTCCATGTAGAACTGGGTCTCCATGTAGAACTGGGTCTCTAGTAGGACTGGGTCTCCATGTAGAGCTGGGTCTCTAGTGGGACTGGGTCTCCATGTAGAGCTGGGTCTCTAGTGGGACTGGGTCTCCATGTAGAGCTAGGTCTCCTTGTAGAGCTGGGTCTCCTTGTAGAGCTAGGTCCCTAGTGGGACTGGGTCTCCATGTAGAGCTGGGTCCCTAGTGGGACTGTGTCCCTAGTGGGACTGGGTCTCCATGTAGAGCTGGGTCCCTAGTGGGACTGGGTCTCCATGTAGAGCTGGGTCCCTAGTGGAACTGGGTCTCCATGTAGAGCTGGGTCTCCTTGTAGACCTGGGTCCCTAGTGGGAGTGGTTCTCCTTGTAGAGCTGGGTCCCTAGTGGGACTGGGTCTCCATGTAGAGCTGGGTCTCCTTGTAGACCTGGGTCCCTAGTGGGACTGGTTCTCCTTGTAGAGCTAGGTCCCTAGTGGGACTGGGTCTCCATGTAGAGCTGGGTCTCCATGTAGAGCTGGGTCCCTAGTGGGACTGGGTCTCCATGTAGAGCTGGGTCTCCTTGTAGACATGGGTCCCTAGTGGGACTAGGTCTCCATGTAGAGCTGGGTCTCCCTGTAGAGCTTGGTCCCTAGTGGGACTGGGTCTCCATGTAGAGCTGAGCCTCCTTGTAGAATGTAGTTTTCTGATATAGCTTGTACTCCTTGTACAGCTGGGTCTACTGGTAGGGCCAGGCCTCTTTGTAGAGTTGGGTCCCCTTGTAGAGGTTGGCTTTATGGTGGAGCTGGGTCTGTTTGTACAGCTTTTTTTGGTAGAGCTTGGCCTCCTGGGTCTCCTTTTGGAGATGGGCCTTTAGGTGGGGCTGGGCCTCCTTGTAAAGCTGGGTCTCAGTGTAGACCCAGGCCTCCTTGTAGTGCTGGGCTTTCCAGTACAACTGGGCTTTCTTTGTCTTTTCAGAAAACAGTGGTAAAGCATGTAGTGGAGCTGAGCTGGCATTTTGGTGCTGTTGAAGAAGGATAATCTAGGGAGGTTAAGTACCCTCTTGATGGAGATTAACCTGCAGGTGGAGCTGAACCCCCAGGTGATACTGGGCTGCTTTATAGAGATGCATCTTCTGGTCTTCTGGTATAATTGGGTATCCAAATGGTACTGGGCCTCTATATGGAAATGAGTTACCTTATTGGAGGCGGACCACTAAATGGAGTTCAGGCAGTATGTGGAAATGAGGTGTCTTCTGGTGTTGGTGGGCCACCTAGTGAAAGAGGGTCTGTTAGAGGGGGGTTGTGATATCCACTGATGATTAATGTGACCACAGAGCTCTCTGTTTAATGCTAATATGGCATGGTTTGTTTCACACGGAATGACAGGTGGATAAAGAGGAAGCAGGCAACCTTTACGACCTCCAAAGTGACTCTTTCACTTATTATTAGTTAGAGGCCTCAGGGGAGGGAAGAGAGAGAGACAAGGGGAGAAAGAGAAAAAAAGACAGATACAGAGAGAGTGAGAGAGAGAGAGAGAGAGAGAGAGAGAGAGAGAGAGAGCTGCCCACGCTGTCAAGCTCATAGAAAGTGCCAGAGCAGCACAATAAAACCTAATTAGCACTGAGACCATCTCAAGTCCCTGTGTCATCGACACACACACACACACACACACACACACACACACACACACACACACACACGCACGCACACGCCTCCCACGTGTTATCTTCTGGAATATGTATTAAAAGCCCAGCAGGCTGAAAACATCAGACTATCAAACAGGGTCATGTGATGAATGAGTTGATGAGTTGCAGTTGATTATTTTCCTATAACAGCACAACCCCAAGAGTTTTACTCCTCTTAAACCCATCAATTCACCACCGGTTACAAATCTCCAGTTAGTAAAGAATCATCATGCCATACTTTTTATCCATGTATAGTTACTGTGACCAAGAACACATTTCCTGACAACACCATCTACGTCCCTGTGACCTCTTACTCTAGAAACAATCACATATTAAAATGAGTACAGTAATATAAACCTGCACTGCTGTCAGCTGCTGTTAGCATTTCCAAAACTCCACCCTCCTTTAGGAGGCGGGGCCTATGCCAGTATGGCCTGTGATAGGCCAGGTAAAGGTTTTATGTGTTCAAATATTGTTGCATCAGTGTGGTTTATAGGAACTTAGACGTCCAGTAGCAACTAAACACCAAACACTGATGTTGCTGTTCCTTTATTTCTAAACTATTAGTTTATTTGTAAAATATTCCTTCACTCCTCAAATATTATTTATTTCCAAACTACTCCTTAATCCCTGGACTATTTCTTTATTCCCAAACTACTCCTTTATTCTCAAACTATTCCTTTATTCCCAAACTACTCCTTTATTCCCAAACTACTCCTTTATTCTCAAACTATTCCTTTATTCCCAAACTACTCCTTTATTCCCAAACTACTCCTTTATTCCTAAACTATTCCTTTATTCTCAAACTATTCCTTTATTTCAGAACTGTTCCTTTATTCCCAAACCACTCCTTTTTTCCCAAACTATTCCTTTATTCCCAAACTATTTCTTCATTTCTGAATTACTCCTTTAGTCCAAAACCGTACCTTTATATTAGAACTGTTCTTTTATTCCCAAACTACTCCTTTATTTCTAACCTATTTCTTTACTCCAGAACTATTCATTTATTTTGGAATTATTCCTTTATTCTTGAAATGTTCCTTTAGTCCCAAACTATTTCAGGCACTATTACTTTAGTACCAAACTGTTACTTTATTCCTGAACTACTAATTTATTTCTGATGTATTCATTTCTTCCTGAACTATTCCTTTGTTCCCAAACTACTCTGTTATTCCCGAACTGTTCCTTTATTTCCGAACTGTTCCTTTATTCCTAATCTATCCCTTTATGCTGCTGCAATGTTTACTGTAAATTATGGGGGTTGAGGTGTGTGTGTGTGTGTGTGTGTGTGTGTGTGTGTGTGTTACATTCTCACACAAAGCCCCAGCGTCGTGCTTCATAATGCCCAGAAACAAGCTGCTGTAATTTAGGATGCATTTCAGAGCAATTAAATTTTTACAGGCCACAATTACTTATTTTCCCGCCGGGTCCTGCCACAATCCTCCGCCTCTCCTCCACGAGGAGACGTTTTTACGGCCGTGATGCGAGCGTCCCGCCTCAAGGCCGACTGTTATTAATTGTGGCCAAAGTTGATAAATAAAATCGCCCGCGCTCTTAACGCTAATTAGCACTTGAGACGGAATTTACGATTTCATAAGCGGCGTATTTCTCTGCGGCTTTCGGACGCTGATGTGTTTGTCGGTGTTGTGATCTGTCTGTGGGGACGATCCACAGCAGAGCTAGTAAATAGTATGAGTGCTTAGTGGCTACTGGGGGATCTGCTGTGTGGTTTCCAGGTGATTTACAGATGCACTTGCTTATACACACACACACACACACACACACACACACACACACACACACTGGACAAAGGATGGAGCTTAAAGAATTAGCAAAGAATGAACATAGCTGAGGTCCTTTTACTGATTTTGCTAATTGAAGTTATTTGTTAGATTTCAACACAAAATTCATTCATTTAAAAACACAGAAACACACACACACACACAGACGCACACACACGCAACATTTTATTTTATTACGTATTCTCACGTATTCTTCATTGTAACCCAAGTAAATACATTTACACAAATAAAACAGAGAACAGATAATCTACAGACTATTTTATATTTAATTTCAGTGTTAATGTTTTAATAAAATGTTTTATGTTTATTTATGTTCCAGTTGGTTGTTAGTTTTAAGTTTAAGTTAAGTTTAAAACAAAAACGTTTTTAGTCATTTTAAATCTAAGAATCTGACACCACTGTAATATTAATTTCTTGGAATTCTGTGGTATGGATTCGGAAAGAAACAAGGATGCAAAAATCCTATAAGCACAGAATATGAAGATACTTATAGTTCCTGAGCTTGGAACATTGATGCTGAACACTGACTACTGGAACAGACACATGAGCTAAAACATGGTGAACAGTGAAGACAGGTGAAGACAATGAACATCATTATGATACCATAAAACAGGTGTGAAACACAAGGACGGTAACCTGGTGCTGAAAATGAGTGTGAACTGGTTTATCGGGTAAGGTTGGGCCATCTTGCTTGCTGATAGAGAATCTGCACTGCAAAAAATGAAATATAATTACACCACAGTTAGATCCAACCCTGCAATCTGATTGGCTGAGAGACGTTGAATGAATGCAGTTAATACATGACACTTTAACATCACTGGGACCGAAGCGCTCCGAATATCACTCTGCCACATACACACACACGTAACCGTAGCAACGTTTATAAAAGTTACTAAAGTTAAATGCGGTGAGGTTTCCTCCTAATATTTCCTCCTCCAGTGTGGATCAGTCTGCACCTTTACTGTCTCTG
>JAOVVF010000039.1:28605451-28619995 GCA_028565595.1 Duopalatinus emarginatus | reverse complement strand
AAAACCTTCTTGCATCCCTCCATCCATCCATCTATCCATCCACCCATCTGCTCTCCCTCCCTCCTTCGCGCTTTCTTTTTCTCCCCACACCCCCCCCCCCCTCTCTGCTTCGTCTAAACTGTTTCTGTTAATCAATCTGGGGGGGTCATAAGGCTGTCTCCAAATAATCTGAAATTCACCAGTCTACAGTGAGGAGGAATGTTTACAGATGGAGAGACTTCAGCACAGTTCCCCACAAGAGACAATCTTCCAATAGTGAGCGTCGACTTCAGTTCTACATGGTACTGAATTAAAGTGTGTCATTATTTAATTAACACCCTGTTTCTCAACGTTGGTTTACGTTTTGGGGCAAAAATGACTACATAAAGAAATGTTTTTTATTTGTTGGTTTATTCTGTGGTTGTCACCAATTTTTTTTTGTTATATATATCTATATACCCTGATAAATAAAAACTGTACTTTCATTTTGACCATAAGTATACAGTACGACGATTACTCAGTAAGTACACAGTATGATGCGTACAATAATACAATTATAACACATTGTTTAAAAACATTGTTAGATTTCAGTGTTGATTAAAAATTGTTCAATTGTACAAGTTGTCATGATAGTTTAGAAAAGCTGAAACAATTTGGTTTTGGTCTTTTCTGAACCATGACTGAGTTTAACTGAGGTTCTGTTATAAATGACTTGGCTCATACTTTCAGACTCGGTTTGTTTCAGAGTGAATGCATTCTGTGGAAAACAGACAGGAAACCACGGGTTTACCCACAAACTCTGCCCCCCCCCTCACCACACACCTTCAGCTGAAATTACCGCCTCATTCCGACACCTGACTGAGCGTGACATTTACAAATCAAAGACACACTCGTGATACACAACCGAACTTTATTTCAGAGACGTGAACAGGAACGTTATTTACAAGCACTGCTTTAGTGTCTGAGCTCAGATCAATCTCGACATGTTGAATATCAACAAACTTTTTCATGCCGCCATTGTTTCTGTCAAATACAAAGATTTCTGGCCACAATTAAACACTGTGGAAAATAAATACATATAAATATTTATACAAAAAAACAAACAAAAACACTGTAATAAGTGAAATCAGATCCTGAGTCTGTGGAGTTGCTCAGTTAAAGGCTCCGGGGTCCACATAAGCGTACGCCTGGAAGTCACCCAGCTTGTTGCCGTGTTGGTCGTAGTGCAGCAGACGGAAACACTGATCACAGTACAGACACGGGTCCATCGGAGCCAGAGAGTCGTTCGTCGTTATCCATCTGACAGAAGAGTTAAATTAGTGATTACAGATGATCTGGGGCGGGATTTACAGGGTTTACCAGGAGGAGCTCTAACGTTAGATATTAAACACTGATGTCATAATTAACTGGCTAAACAAACACCATCATCACTGCCTTCTGACTGCACAGTGACTTACATGACAGCGAGACTCTGCTGTCGAACCAGGAAGAGAAAAAATTATAAAAATACGTAATAAAATAAAAAATTATTCGACTCAAGAACTTGAATACATCGCTTCAGAGTCGAGTGGGATTTTCTTTTCCCCCCCGATTGGACATATTCAATTCCCGCCCCTCAGACATCCCTCGCTTTATCAACAGGTGTAACTCGTCAGAAAGGAGACAGACACACACACAGTGTTCCCCTTTCTGTAGACGTACCAGCTAAACAAACCCCACACCATTATAGAGCCACCACCACAGATGACTACGGATTCTGCACATGCTGGTGTGTACCCGTCAGGGTTTAGTTAACCTAGGTGTGATTAGTCAGAATCTCTTTACTGTCTGCTGAATGATGTGATGATGATGACAACATGCGTCTAACGTCTCACCTGCTGATGTACAGGTGACACACGCAGCACTTCCGGGTCACGACCCTGTGCTTGTGTGACAGCAACGGATACAACTTCCTGTCCAAGCAGTCATCCTTATGTACCAACCTGAATCACACACACACACACACACACACACACACACAAATCAGCAAATAAACCAATTCTGTGGTTCAGATCTGAATAAATGTGTGATAAAGCTGTATTAATATTAAATTGTATATTATTATTCACCAGTCACTTCCTCAACTCCTTCATCTGAATCTCAACCCACAGATTAAACATCATCTACACAACACACACACACACACACACACACACACACACACACACACACACACACTGTGTTTCCTAGTGTGTGTTTCCTTGTGTCTGTTTTTCCTAGTGTGTGTGTGTATGTTTCCTAGTTTGTGTGTTCCCTAGTTTGTGCAACTGTTTCTGTTAATCAATCTGGGAGGGTCATAAGGCCGTCTCCAAATAATCTGTGTCTATGTTTCCTAGTGTGTATGTGTGTGTGTTTCATATTGTGTGTGTATGTTTACTAGTGTGTGTGCGCTTCCTAGTATTTGTGTGTGTTTGTGTTTGTGTTTGTGTGTGTGTGTGACAGAAACCTGACGTCAGTGAGGATGAGGACGTGTTCACAGTCTCCTTGGTGACAGTACAGATACGGATATCCAACCTTCACCCTCAGGTCACTGAAGGTCGCGTCCTCCATCTTGGCCGTTTTAAACTCAGGGAAGTTTTGGTCTTTGGCCCAGTCACGTGTCACCCTGTCGCAAACACACGGTCACGTGTTTATCACTGCAGGTCAGTGACGTGATTAATGACATGAAGTGGGTGTGTGTGTGCGTGTTCTGAAGATCTCTTTACACTTACACTTACATCTATACTTACTGTATAAATACTTGAAGTCAGGTGCGTGCAATTCGACAATTTTATTCAAATAAAAAGTTGAAGATGTGTCTGTGGTTCTGACCTGCTGATGTCACGACACTCAGGGAAGCGCATGTCATTGTAAAAAATTCCCTCGAAGAAGAAGAAGGCAGATTTGTAATGATCCTGAAAACACAAAAAGTTTATTTCTGAATTCATCTCAAAATCAGGCTCAGTCAAGTCCTGAGTGAACACTATAATGTGTGTGTGTGTGTGTGTGTGAGAGAGAGAGAGAGAGACAGAGAGAGAGAGAGAGAGAGAGAGATGGACAGAGAAGGGGGAGAGGGAGAAAGGGGGGAGGGGGAAAGAAAAAGAGAGGGAGAGGGGGAGAGTGAGAGAGGGGGAGAGTGAGAGACCTTGCTGATGAACTGAGGCACCATGTCGGGTGTGTTACTGAATTCTCCGAACACTTGCAGGTCGCTCACACAGCAGATGGCGTCTCTGAGCTCAGTGAGCTTCTGCGAGCCCAATATATGCAGTGTCTGATGCACCCTCACATGTTTAAACTACACACACACACACACACACACACACACACACACACACACACACAGAGAGAGAGAGAGAGAGAGAGAGAGAAACCCCACATTATAACATTAAGAGCTGAACCCCTCTGACCCGTGCAGACATGTTCTCCACAACACCTCAGAAGAAGGATCTGTTACAGAAATACACAGGACACCTTCTGAGGATCAGACCAGACGTGTCCGTCTCTCACCTCCGCAACACAGGAGTCAGGGATGTCTGTGACCCTGTCACTGGTTCACCGCTTGGCTTTTCTGGTCCAGATGTCCCCCCCTCCCCCCAAACCAGGCAGATGAATCTGACTCCTCCAAGTCATGTGACTCCAGACAACACATCTGCTCAAGCTGCTGCTCGAGCAGCGTCCGGTGTGGTGTAGCAGAACTGAATCACTTCTATACACACAACCGTCAACACTACTCTGTTTGCCACACAGAAGACCAGGACGGTGACGTCTAGACATGTGTGTGTTTCCTAGTGTGTGTGTGTTTGCTAGTGTGTGTGTGTCTGTTTCCTAGGGTGTGTGTGTGTGTGTGTTTCCTAGGGTGTGTGTCCTAGGGTGAACGCTTTTCTGTTGTGCCACACAAGAGACCAGACTGTGACGTCTAGACGACTGGATCAGATCATATCCATAACAGCAGGTCTGGTGGGATGTGTCCCAGTATCCAGTAGTTAATACCTACCGAAACTGGTCCAAGGAGGGACAACCGGTGACCCAGTGACCGGGTCATGTGGAGACCATGACTCACTGATGTGTGTGTGTGGTGGTGACGTCTGGAGACAGAGGTCTTGTGAAGTCCATGACTTGAGTCGGAGCTGTTTAGGCAAGTGGTGTTAATGTTATGGCTGATTGTGTCCCGTTAGAACGTCATCGTCCGGTCTTACTCGTTCGAACAGGGCGGGATAGATGACGTTGAAGGTGAGGATGATCTCCCCCTCGGCAACGGCCTCTGAGGGGCCTTCAGATCTTCTGCCCAGAGAAACCATTTCCTACAACACAGGACAGAACGTTTCAACCCTGACACACAGCAGTCAATAAACAGTACATTTCTACTGATGAGGTGATGAATGATGGGTTTCACAAAGAAACATTTGCCAAATTTGTTGATTACAGAAATAATTTATCTTCATTTAACATTAAAATTAAAAACACTACGAAATCTCAGGAATGTGGACCAGTGGGAGAATAAGATCACTAATAAATAAATAATAATAAATAATAATAATAATAATAATAATAAATAGTAATAATAATAAAAGAATAATAATAAATATTCCTAAAAGGTGTAACAAGTTAAATTACAATAAACCAACAATAATAAAACATATTAAGGAAAAGATTATTTATTATTGTATTTATTGTTTATGTTTTACTGTATTTTATTATTTATTATTTATTATTAACATTAATTATTTAAATACAATTGTACAAATACACTTTTGATTACTGCCTTTTGTGATTAATATCTGTATTAATGATTAATATATGTATTTACTGCTCCTGTAGGTGGTGTTACACTGTTTTGTCCACTAGATGGCGACAAACTACATGTGAAAGTGAATTATCAGCCTATTGTGTTTGTACACAGAGGAATGTGACCTCTACATTTAACCCATCCGTGCAGTGAGACAGTGAACACTAGGGGGCAGTGAACCCACTTGCCCAGAGTGAGGGAGCAGTTGGGGGAGTTCGGTGCCTTGATTAAGGGCACCCAAGTCGTGTCTTGTCCATTGTAGGGATCAAACCCGGGACCTTCCTTAACCTAACTAGACTGTCCCCAACTAGTTACACTGACACTCACTATAACCACAAAACAACAGAAACACCACAAAAACACCAAATTCTCTGAGTCGTGTGTAAACGTGTCCGATGTTTCAGACTAAGTGTTGTCCTGGCCCTGTAGACGATGTGTGTAATGCTTCACATGTCCAGCAGGGGGCTGGTTGATGATCAGGTCAGTGAGTCTCCTCCAGGTGTGTTCAGGTGTTTCGTTTGCTTTGTGGGCGTGGCTAGACGAGATCATATCCCGCAGCGTACATCACTCACCATCTCGTTAGCGTACACGTCATGACGTCCCACATATTCCCGTATGAGAGTCTTCTTATAGTCCAGTCTTCTCTTCCTCAGTCTGAGGACAGAACAGAAAGAAACAGAATGAAGGACATTTCAGTTACACCTGTCTTTTATATTATTGTTTTTATCTCAGCGCATTTGTTATTTTATTATTTGTTTTACTGAAATATTTAAGTGTATTATTGAACATCTGTTGTTTAACCGTGGAACAGGCGACATTTCATTTCTTAGTTGTATGAATTGTGAAGTGAAAGTGTAAGTGAAATACTCTTTTTGTAAAGTGTGCATTTGACCGACCTACACACACACACACACACACAAACACACACACACACACACACACACACACACACACACACAGGTGAACACACACTAGGGGCAGGGAGCACACATGCCCAGAGTGGTGGGCAGCCTGGGGAGCAGTTGGGGGTTAGGTGCCTTGCTGAATAAGATCTGCTCTATTCCAGGTCGATTTATCATCATCATGGACATGTGACGGTTTTCTTCAAACCGCAACAAATCATCTGGGAGTCAAATGACACACATGAATCATCTAGGTTAATCACTGGCGTCCAGATTGAATCAGTTCACAGTGAGTATTTGTTCATGTTGTGACGGGGCAGCTGTGGCTCGAGGTGAGAGAACCGAACACTGATGTGAACTTGAGAACGGCACCTGACCCCCAACCGCTCCAGACAAGTGTGTCCAGTGCCCCCGGGATGGAATAAACGAGGAGCTCAAATCCCTCAAATGTGTGCAAGTGCAGCAGGTCAGTCACTTTCACTTTCACTTCCACATCCACATCCACATCACAGAGAAGTGCACTACATGAGGCTCAGTGGAAATCCTGGAGCTCTAATGGTGTCCGTTTACTTTAAGGTGGCGAGCTGAGGGTCTGCAGGAACCTCGTCAGGATCAGGAGCTTCACCTTCAGCATGACAGCGAAGAGAATCAGGGCTGAAACACACACACACACACACACACACACACACACACACACACACACACACTAATTACAGCTCAGTCCTAAATCACTAACGGCTTCTAATTCAGTGCTCTACATGTTGGGAGTTATTTGGGATTCACCTCCAGGATCCTACATATCATGCAGGACTTAAGCTTACTCCTCCCTACAAACAAGTGCACTAGATAGTGTTAAATACTGCCTTCTGAATCCTCTATCACCTGTTTCCCATTTTAGGATCCAGATCAACAACAGAACTTCACACTTAAACACCAAGACTCCATCTAGTGCTTTATACACATCTCATTATAAAATGTCTTTAGTAGCCTAGATAGTGCCCTAATTAGTCCACAAAGAAACAATTTAACTATTTAAGGAAACAGAATCTCAGATTAGAAGTAAGTGCACTACATCTGTTAAAGGGAACTGAACCAGTCACATGGATCATAATTATTTATCACATATAATTTACTTATGGGGCCCTGGAAAACACTACTTAGGGCACTAACACTGTCAAGTGTATATCTCTATTGAATGTACAGGGCACTAGACAGTGTATAAGCATTAGTAGTCCCTAACTAGGGAAGGAAATGGAATCCTAAAATAGCATCTAGTGCACTAGAGTTTAACCTATCACCTTAAGATCGACACTAGATAGGGTAAAACATTTCAGTGCTGAGCCTAAAAAAGTTCTACATACCCTAATTAGTGCATAATTAAATAGGAAATGAAGCATCTGCTTGTTTGTAGGTTTTCCACTTACTACTGTTATAAAAACATCTTTAGTGCCCTAAGTAGTGCACTATTTGTCCACCATGGTTCCAAACAGTGCCATATTGTTTATAAGTGCATGATTTGTGTGTACAGCCTATCAAGTGCTTTTCACAATAGTCTGTAGACAGATAACTAGAGTGTACAGGTCTAATCAGAAGGTCACTAGATTATGTGCACTACATAGGGTGTGATGAACCTAGTACACTAAATAAGTTCTATCCGTTTTATACATGTACTATTGTTATTGTACTAAACTACAGGATGTGTTTATGAGTTACTGAAGAGTGTATTAGTAATAAATCTAAACCGGAAGTTCACCTGCAGATGGTTTTTAACTCCTCCAGTGTTTCCGGTGTGATTCCCATCTCCTCTATAAACTGTACATCCTCTATTTCTGGAGAAGTCTGGTTAAAGGAGTAATCCTCCGGTTTCAGTTCGCTCAGCCACAAGTCTCTAAAGCCGCCGAGGTGAAAAGGTTTAGAGTTCACATCCACATATTCATAAACAGGAATGTTTTCATTCAGCAGCTTCACACCGCCACCTTCAGCCATGTTTACTTCCACCTTCTGTCGCCTGACAATGACGTCATCAAACAGCGACTACTCACTGGGACGTCCCTGTTTCTTCATCAGTAAGAATTTTAACGCTACTGTTACACATCGCTAAAATCTGGGTATAAAGCAAATATAAAATAAAATATTCGTGCTACAAAAGCCAAATAAATAGACAAATAAATAAATGAGTATTTTAGTGTGGCATCACTGATCTTTATATAATAATAATAATAATAATAATAATAACTGATACTTTAATTTCACACATTGGTTAATTTGGTGTATAAGGAGATCATATGGAAGGCTTAAGATTTAAAAAATTCAGCTTTAAATATTAATTATATAATATCACATTTACACTTCTATAAAGTAACCTCAATTAATATAAAATATAAACTAACTACATTAATATAAAATATAAACTAACTACATTAATATAAAATATGGCATATAAGTAGGTATTTGTATACTGCATAAAATGAAATGCAGATAAGAGAGAATCCAGACACACACACACACACACACACACACACACACACACACACACACAATCATAGCACACACATAATTAAATATGTTAACGAACATTTTCAATAGTAATTTATTTATTTATTATTATTAATATTAATATTAATATTATTATATTATCAGTGGTATTACATGGTACCGAAAAAAGTGCATATACAAAAAATGTGATTTACATCTTTCAAATTTATTATTTTACTTTTAGCAATAAATACAATTACATGACCAATTATGATTTTTTTATTGGCTTGACGATTTTGACATTAGTATCTTACCCTAAATATCTCCGTATTGTCATTATTACACATATCAACTCTTTATTGCTTTTAAACGGATCTATTTATAAATGTACACGTTTATGAATCAAGAAAATGCTTGGCAGAATTACTGTGTCAGTCCTGTGAGACGAAAGTGCTAACACTGATGCACAGATTATGCAACGCAAGTATCAGCTGAGCAGAACGATTTATTTTTTGTTCCGCACCCGTTTTTAAGAAAGCCCGCCTCCTGGAATAGGATTGGCCAATAACTGAGTGATAGTGGAACTGTCCAATCGAAGTGCCGTATGTGGGCACGAGCTACTAATCAATTCTCGAGCAGGAAGCGGGATTTGATGAAAGAGAGGTGTGTAAAAAAACTAATGCGAGCCGTAGAGAAGAGAAGGGGGGAACCATGGAAGGCAACAGAGACGAAGCGGAGAAATGTATTAATATAGCGACGACGGCCCTCGAAACGGGAGACAAGGAGAAGGCCATTAAATTCCTAAATAAGGCGGAGAAATTATTCCCGACTGACAAAGCGAAAGGTAACGTTAACCAGACACCGGACTTAGGGCTTGTTTCAGGGACGAGCCGAACTGCGCTAAACGGAAGACAGCGGGTCGGCTGTGTCTCGAACGACATCTCGGTCCCTACACAAGGGCACTACCTAGTGAATGTAGTTAACAGTTTTACACACACTACCTAGTGCCCTAGATGTTTAACACGACTCGTTTGTGATTCAGCCGTGGAGCGGCGATACCTTTAACAGATACACCTCACAAATGTGCATAAACCTTTTATTTGTGTTTTTATTTTATTTTATTATAAATGATAAATCTTTATAAACATAAACATGTCGAAAAATATAAATCTTATCCCCCCCTGTGTGGTTGTGTTAGCTTAGCTTAGCTCTGACAGGTCAGTTAGCATGTAGTTAGATTAGCATGAAATCTTAATAAATGTTTAGTTTAATGTGTTTTTAGTTCAAAAATTAATAAACATTTATTTAATAAAATTGTCTTTTTAATATTGATAACAAACGGAAGTGTGTGTTAGTCTGTTAGCATCGATGAGGAAAATGCTAATATTAATATCAATGCTAACATTAACACTAAAGTCTACTGCCTTTAATATTAATACATTTATTACACATAAATAATTAAATATATATATGCATAAAAATATAATGGGTGTAATACAAATATATATAAAACATTAATAATTAAAACCATTTAAATTAAATATGCAATTATTGTAAATAAAAAAAATTATACTTGGTTGAATATAAATATATAACAGATATTTAAATATAATTATAAATAAATAATTTTGTGCCAAACAAATAATATAAACAGAAACTAAAAACAGTATTAATAATAAACAAAAATCTGTAAATGGAATAAATTATTTACCAATATAATGAAATAATCAGTAATAATTAATAATTTATTATTTTTTGTTTATGTACTGTACTGTAATAAATAACAGAAAATAAAGATAGAAATTAAAAATTAAAATGCGAGTATACATGTGTAAAAACATCCGTTTAAACAATTAAGAGAAACCTTTAAATTTAAATGTAATTTATTTTTTTCCTGTTGGATAAATTGCATCACACACTGATCATGATCTCTCAGAAATTCTATTATTATTATTATTATTATTATTATTATTATTATGGGCTGTTCTGTGTGAAGTTTGCTTGTTCTACCGGTGCTTGTGTGGGTTTCCTCCTGGTGCTCCTGTGTGTGTGTGTGTGTGTGAGAGTGGTATTGAAGAGATTAGTCTATCTGTAATATATATGTAACAGACTTGTTCGATCTTTCCTGCCATGAATGTAGTCCAATGGGCTGGTGTGGCGCATCCGTGTAGCATCCGTTCCAATAATCAGTAACGTGGTCTGTGATGAAAAACCCTCACAGATGAAAAACCCATGCCCTGCTGTTTCAGGAAAATTGACCAACATGACCCAGGGTTACTGTTACTGAAGCTGACTATTTTCCTCTAAACTCAAGTCTGCTCGTGTTTTATTCCTCTTTCACCACAGCACTTCACCAACAACTACAGCATATTGAAGAATATAGTTTATAGTGCACAAGGTTCCCGGTTGGATCCTCTGTACCCACAAGACACGACTGAAGTGGCCAAGCTGCTCCTCAGGTGTCGTGGTCCTCCCTCCACTCCGGGCTAGTGTGTTTACTGCCCCGAGTGTGTGCCTTCACTAGTGTGTGTATTTCACTGTACAGATGGGTCAAATGGCATGTACAATAGATTCATCACTTCACTTTCACTTGGTGTGGTTTGTTTTCACACTGGAGCTGGAAAGTAAAAATATATATATATATGTATTTCTATACAGTTTAACATCAGAGCATCGGCAGAGATGGTGTTTATGGAGTAGGCGGAGTTTGTTTGTTTGTTGTTGTTTTTTTTATTCACATCTGGGCACGATTACTGTATTTACACCTGCCCAAAGGAATAGGGCCAAGTGTGAACACAGACCAGACTCAGATTAACTGGACTAGAAGATGCAGGTGTGGAATCATCCTTAGTCTGCGAACCTGTATCTGGATGAAATTATTGATCTAGACCTCAGCGCACCTCTGGATAAAAGCAGCTGCAGAAAGCTGTAAATGTAAATATAGAGCATCGTAAACCTACCTGAGAGTCTGGAGCAGACCACTGTCATAGGCTTGTGGTTAAGGAAGAAGTTGTTGGACCAGACGGTCCCCTGTTCGATCTCCACAAGCGAAAAGATTCGACATCTGCTCCCTGGGTGCTGTGCACAGGATCTGCCCACCAGTCTGGGCATGTGTGCTCACTGCCCCCTAGTTCCACTGCACAGTTTACTGTGACGTAACATACGTATGTGTAACATTAAAGATTAAAAACAGAGGAGTGTTCCTCACACTGCTTTATTAGTCTAGTGTGTAGAGTTGTTGTGTTGTTGTTGTTGTTGTAGTAAATCATCTCCATCATAAGGTTTCAGATAAATCTGTAAAAGGACCTTAAACACGCTGATGAGTCCTGTGTCTGTCGTCATGATTGTCATCATGATCCGTGTCTCAGATGGAAAGCTCTGATAACTCTGATAACCCAGTTAGTGTTTGTGCTCAGTAACACTCCAGAGAAGTGCAGACGGAGGAGATGTGAGACTTTTGTTTCATACGTGAAAATAAAGGACAGGAAAGTTAGTAGTTTTTACTGCTGCGTTACACTAATGCAGCATGTCAGGGGAGACAAAAGACTGTAACAACATGAGCATGTGACATCTCCGCAGCACTACAGCTCTGTGCTCGAGCTCCAACGATTACGTTTATTTATTTATTTTGTTAGTTTAATTATCTGTTTAACTTCCGAGTTTTACTCCAAATACCCGAGTGAATAAAAAGGGGAGGAAAAAAAGAGATGTTTAAGCAGCAAGATCAACTAAGATCCTGTAATGGAGGATGAACAGACGGTGCTTTAGCTAATCTACACTGTCCAAAGCAGATCTGTTTATATTTCAGTGCTAGATAAAAAGGAAACGTCAGACTGATATCAGACGTCTGCGCCACCAGGACCATGTGTAATAAATACCAGCTGCTTTGTTTAATCATCCTGAGTCAGTGTCAGTGATCTCTGCAGGAACTCTTGTAACCAGCGGTCCCCAAACTTAAATATCAGGCAGTATTTTCACGGCCTGGGCTTTAAGGTGTGACGAATAAAGACAACAAGATAAAATGATACGTAAATCTTTCAGAGGCATTTCAGAGATTTAGGTAAAGGATAGGTAAAGGAGATACAACAAACGTCATTCAGAATTACTAACAGTAGGTAGTACTATTAGTAATGTAAGTTATTAATTCTGTCTGAGCGGCCCGGTACCAGTAGACCCACGGACCGGTACCGGCGTTTGGGGACCACTGGTGTAGACAACATTTACCCAATTTACACCAAGCAGAGAAATGTATCATCTTCAGCCAGCACTGGAGACCTGAAGACTTTCCAACCACCATACAGTCAATATACTAAAATATACTCCAGTGTGTTAGTATATAATGTACACAGATCAGGAGACACCCATCTAAATAACATTAACAGTAATTCTGTCATTACAGTGGGGATATATTAGACAACACGTGAAAAGTCTGCTCTCCAGGTTGATGTGTTTGAAGCAGGGAAAGTGTAAGAATGTAAGAACAGTGACAAGGGCCAAACTGTGATGTCTAGACGACTGGGTGAAAGCAGGTCTGTGGGGTGTGTCCCATAATCCGTCACGTTCCATCACGCAGCAGCGAGCTCACACGTGTGTGTGTATATATAACAAGGTATCTGAAATCGTTCACTATGTTGTGAATCATATCTCCTATAATAGTGCACTATATAGTGTGCTGGATGTTCACATGAAGGAGACAGTGACCAGGGTACAGTTTAGGACACAGGTGGAACCGATGCCGATGTCTTGTGTGTCGACGAGTCAGTGCTGTTTAGGACGGGGGTGTTAATGTTATGGTTGATAGATGTGTACGTAACGCTAATAACAGCAAGGGAATGATGTCATCGTTACTGTGGGATGGACTGACCAATCAGATCTGTCAAGAGGACTGACACTGCACTGCACACTGCGCACTGCATGTATATGTATATATGAGAGAGAGTGGGTGTGTGTGTGTGTGTGTGTGAGAGAGATAAAGAGAGACTGTCGGTGTATGTCATGCTTTTGTTCCACAGCTCTATTAAAATGCAGATCAATGAAAGTGAAAGTGCGTTTTTGAGCTCAGCTGTTATGAGACAGTCAGAGGTTTTCTCCGGCTTGATGAGGATCGATTCACGTTGTAATCTTCTCTGTATAGAAACAAATCATGCTGGTTTTTTTGTTTGTTTTTTTTTATTTTGTTTTTTTATTTATTTTATTATTGACCCGTCTCACACTCCTGCTGTGCCCCCGAATCTGCTCAGACAGCAAAACTCTTCACAAAGAGCCTCAACACAAACACGCCCCAAACACTGGTCTAGTCCGAGTTCTAAATGGAGCTGATTTTTTATTTAGAAGGACGCTGAGGAACAGTGGACGCACGTTTGTTTAAGGAGAATTTCTTTGTGTAGGAGGATTCTCCAGTGTCGGCACTTTCCGTCAGGACATTTACACATTTTCACTTTCTTGGTAACAAGCTGCAGAACCAGTAAAACTAGAGATTTGAGGGAAGGAAAAGAGAAAGTAAAGGGTAGATGCTACACATTATTAGTTATTTATATGATTATATAATTATTTATATAATTAAGCATTGATTCTGACCTGGGTGACACTAATAGTGTAATTTTATGAAGTCTGATTTCTTTACTGTTGAACTGTTCAGTCCTAGTTATTCACCAGTAACTGTTTATATCAGTCACAGTCCAAAGCCAAAGTCATGGTTTCTACATATGTCCATCATCATCATGTCCATCTTCGGACTTTCCATGTGGGTTCATCCTCATCAGTAATGTATGATGTTCAGTTGATAAGACTTCACGCACATGTAGGGTATCGGGGTCAGGCAGGTTCAGGCAGCAGAAGGAGCTGAGAATCAGGATCACCGGTATCTCCTGGTTCCTTAGCCATATCAGGTGTAGCTCGACCGAGTGGGAAGTGAAGAGAGAGGGTTTAGAAGAGAATACAGAGAGTTCGGTATGATCTTTTATGCAACGGTTACATAAAATGTATGTTGTGCAGAGAGCAGGCATAAACTCCGACAGACTCGCTAAGACACGATGACTACAAGGAAGACCCAGAAGGTGACACAGACTTGAGGGAGCCCTGGGACATAAAGCAGCCAGTCAGTCCACCGTCATTAAACCTGAGTGAACGTGTGCGGTATAATCCAAATATCCTAGTTTACCAAAACACTCTATGACCATGAACCCTCCAGCAAGAACGTGCTTGTCTAAACAAATCTGTTTTCAGCCAAGACTTAAAGACTGAGATTGTGTCTGAGTCCTGAACACTAATTGGAATGCTGTTCCATAGTTGTGGGGCTCTATAAGAGAAGGATCTGCCCCCTGCTGTAGCCCTTGTAATTCAAGGTATCAGCAAATAGCCTGCACCTTTTGATCGAAGTAGGCG
>JAOVVF010000039.1:28549909-28559909 GCA_028565595.1 Duopalatinus emarginatus | reverse complement strand
ATGGAGAGAATGAGAGTTTGCTTACTGTGACTGAACACACACACACACACACACACACACACACACACACACATACACACACACATCCATCCATCATATAACACCTTATCACTATATTCTAGCACTGAGTGAAAGACCAGCAGGAGAACCGTAGAACCTGTTACATGTAGAAATCACAGTGACAGGAGGCGGGGCAGCCAAAGTGGGGTGTGGCCACGCAAGTCACTGGTGTATATAGTAATATACTTATTTAAATACTGTAGTAACGTTGACAGGACGGACATTCTCAGTAAAGTTAGATTATCAGTAAGATTATTTTCCTATAAGTTTTTACCCAATCCTGATTTATTCCTGATCTCCTAATTAGTTCATATTAACGTTCCTCATTCTCAGTTGCCCAGCAACACTGCTGGTTCAACTGCTACCACCTGAGCACTTGACTGGCCGCAGCGACTACAAGTAGCTATTCTGATACGCAAAATGAAAACTGGGGTAGTGAGTGTTGCTAAATAAATGTACAACACACACACACACACACACATTCATAAACACACTGTTCAGAAATTAAACTCATGCTCGATGATGAAGCTTCAAGATGGCTGTTGCACTAGCTATGTGTAACCATGGCAGCAGGAAGAAACGCATGCTAGCCACCATCATATGTGAGACAAGTTTAAATAAAACAGCATTTGTTTGTATTTCACACACACACGCACACACACAAACGCACAAATAAGGGATCTGAGGCAACTTCTCGGACAGAGATTTTGATCACACACACAAACACACACACACACACAAACACATCTACTCTATTCTCTTCTTATTTATTTACGCACACCTTGGAAAGCAATTAAACTAACACATGAAAGAAAAGTTCTCTTTCTTTGTCTCCCTCTGTCTCATCATTACTCTGTATCTCTCTCTCTCTCTCTCTCTCTCTCTCTCTCTCTCTCTGTCTCATTATTTCTCTCTGCCCACTCTGTATCTCTCGCTCTCTCCCCCTCCTTCTTTTGCTGTCTCTCTCCCTTTCCATCACCTCTGTGTCTCCCCCTCCCCTACTCTCTAGCACCTCTCTCTATTTCTCTCCTTCCCTCCACCCTCTCTACTCTCTGTCTGTCTGTCCCTCTCTGTCTCTCTCTTTGTCTCTCAACATTTGATTGTCTTCCTGTCTTTCTTTCTTGTTTTAGTAGTATGTATTCTAACAGTGCTTGATCAAGATGCCAGAAATGCTACAGAGAAATCGGACACCTAATTGCGCGTGCGTTGACGCACACACGCACACACGCACACACGCACACACGCACACACACACTATCAGATCCAGATGGAGGGTCGGCTAGATCAATATCCAGTCAGCAAGACTTAGTCTCATCACAGCTCAATGAATATGCCATTCTCTCTCTCTGCCTGTCTCTCACACACACACACACACACACACACACACACACACACACACACACACACACACACGGACAGCACATCTGTAACTATGGGACTGAGCACATCTTCACGCTCATTTAATTAAGCATTCTCAGTTGCATCTGTGGAAAACGAGCTCAAGCTTTCATAAAACAAACACCGAACTCTTAAACACTGAGCTGTCATCAGTTTAGTTACTCCTCAGTTCACACACTGCTGAGGTTTATACACATAAGACAAGATGTGAGGATTATATTAGGAATGGAATGTTTTAGTCTTAAACACTTAAAAGACTCAGAATTGACTCAGATTTAAAGGACAGTGTCAGAGATCCGCAGATTACAGATATGTCTGAAGATTTACAGATTAATTAATTCTATAAATGTATAACTCTTTTCATTATTTTCTGTAAAGCTGCTTTGAGACAATGTTCATTGTTAAAAGCGCTATACAAATAAAATTGAATTGAATTAATGCATAAATCCTGAAATTTACAGATTAAAGAATAAATCCTCAAGATTTACAGATTAATGCATAAATCCTGAAATGTACAGGTTAAAGAATAAATGCTGAAGATTTACAGATTAAAGCCTAAATGCTGAACATTTACAGATTAAAGAATAAATCCTGAAGTTTACAGATTACAGAATAAATCCTGAAGATTTACAGATTAAAGCCTAAATCCTGAAAATTTACAGATTAAAGAATAAATCCTGAAGATTTACAGATTAAAGAATAAATCCTGAAGATTTACAGATTAAAGCCTAAATGCTAAAAATTTACAGATTAAAGAATAAATCCTAAAGATTTACAGAATAAAGAATAAATGCTGAAAATTTACAGATTTACAGATTAAAGCCTAAGACCTTAAGAATTACAGAGAATTACAAAGACACCTGCCTGAATATTTATATATTGAAAACTAAACTCTGAAGATTTAAAGGTGCAGTTCTGAAGGTTCGGAATCCACCCCCACCACCATTCGACCATTGTTATTGTTTTGGAGGAATTCTGTAACAGAATCTAATGGTATGTAACACCTGAGAGAAGAAAATAAGAATAAGTTAATAAATAAATACACACAACACACCAACTCTTTCCTCCAGTTCACGCAGTTGCTGTGTTTAGGCTGTACTGAAATCCCCATAACCCTGCGTGATAACCGCGCTGAACAGTGAACTGTTATTGCATCACCATACTCACTCGCTGTTCGTAGGTTTATTTCGGTAATTTTTTCTAAAACGGTATTTAATTTCCGCCTGTCAGCAGAGAAAACCCATTTTAATTGCTTCCATCCGATTTATAATGACTTCTGTTTCGCTTGTTGCACCTATTCCCAAATGAGGGTTTATGTTGCCAGACTTGGCAACCTGTTTTCCAGTCAAATGGGTTGTAAAAGAACACAAAGGGGGTGGGGCTGGACGATTGATCAGCATTTTGTTTCCATTGATCGCTTACAGTGATTAGCGGTTTATTGACTGCTGTGTGTATGACGTGATTCATGTTTTATGCTAGTCTTTAGGTTTTTAGGCTGGCCAATAATAAAAGAAACGTTTGTGTGTGTGTGTGTGTGTGTTACAGACGTGGTTGCAGTAGGAAGAGAAAGGGCACACCAGTAAAAGTGTGTGACAGAGTCTTTGCCACAGAAGACGATGAGGAGAACACATTGGAGCACAGCTACAGACCAGGTGAGCTGTGTGTGTGTTCTTGTGTGTTTTCTTGAGGAGCTTTTTTTTCTACTTCTAAACACACACGTCAGCACCCCCTGTTGGTGTACTGAAGCATCTTAGATTAGTTTTTGTCCTAATAGAGTTGCTGTAGTTGATCGTGTAAGTAAGATCAAGGAGTTGATGTATGTAAATCTAAATGTAACTAAACTGTTTCCACTGACTGTTTTGCAGTTAACGCGTTAAAAGTGTTAAAAGTTAAAAGTGCTTATGTAGACGTTATAGATGGGAGCATGTGACGTGTGTTAATTCCTGACATTTCCTTCTTCAAAGCCTTCATAACCTGTAAAAAGCCGCCACTGTGTTTTGTTTGCAACCTGTCATACTGCAGCATCCAAATTTTCCAGTGGCCAGTTAAAAGCATGACCAAGGCTGAAAAGTCATAATTAGCGTTAATTCTCACATGAGGTAAGCAGACTGTAGGAGCACTGTTAGTCCCAGGAGACGTTCCTGAAGTAGTGCGCTTACCGTAAACAGCCTAACAAACGTGCATGCTATAGTCAGGCTAATGCAGGAACGCTAACAGGAACATGCTTGAGGGAGAGTGAATGCAAAGTGTGTATGTGTGTGGTTGTGTGTGTATTTGTGTTTTTTTGTATTCATTCATGGGGGGGGGGGGGGGGTTTAAGAGCGAGAGCGAAGGTCTAAAGCATGTATATGATACAAGTTGTGTGTGTGTGTGTTTCAGGTAACGGTCAGGAAAAAACAGAGCACAAACACAGATCTGGTCCATACAGCACTGCTGAATCTGCTCAAGCGTGGTGAGTGTGTGTGTGTGAGTGTGTGTGTGTGAGTGTGTGTGTGTGTGAGTGTGAGTGTGTGCGAGAGGAGATGAGATACTGTGCATGTATTTATGTGTGTTTATGAGTGTGTGCGTGCAGTTGAGGGAAGATAGCGGGTAATTGTTTGTGCGGTTGAAAGATATGTGCGTGTGTGTATGTGTGTGTAAGGGGGTGTGTGTGTGTGTGTGTGTGTGTGTGTGTGTGTGTAGTTGTGGGGGATTACTGGAATGTTGGCTGTGTGTGTTTATTGCAGTGTGTTTATTATCTTTGGGCCAATGATGGAATGTGTGTGTGTCTCAGTGCGAGTGTTTATTACAGTGTGTAGTTATGGAGGCAGTATGTGTGTGTGTGTTTTTGTGTTAATCCACAGTGAGGATGATACACTGTGTGTGTGTGTGTGTGTGTGTGTGTGTGTGTGTGTGATGTGATGTTCTGTTTATATAGAGCATTATTGAATTCACATTACCGATGGTTCAATAAAGAAAAGTCAGTATTAAATTAAACTGTCTCACTAACACAGCAAATCAAATAAAGATGTGAAATAAAAATATCTAAATAAAGAATAAAAAAAAAAACCCCAAAAAAACCATGGTTTAATTTGAGAAGCCAAAATTTTGTAAGATAATAAAGAAATAAAAATAATAAATAAAAAAAATCTGACAATGAATGAATATATAAAAGTGTGAGTTATTAAAATAGATTCTGTAATATTGTTGTCATATTTATAAAACAGAAATATCTTATTATAAACAAATAATAATAAATTATAATAAAATAGTAATAATAAACAAATAAGTAAAACAAATAACAATAATATATAAAATCTCAAGATAATTTCAAATGTCTCCGGTATAGAGAAGTAAATGTTAAAATGAAAAAAAAAATTCTTATTCATAGCACAATGCAATTTTTAAAAATGAAGTGTGCGAGGAGTGTGCGAGGAGTGTGCGAGGAGTGTGCGAGGAGTGTGCGAGGAGTGTGCGAGGAGTGGAGTGTATGGTGAGTGTATGATATGAGTATGATGAGTGCATGATATGAGTATGATGAGTGTATGATGAGTGCATGATATGAGTATGATGAGTGTATGGTGAGTATGATGAGTGTAGGTAGACATTAGAAGAGGGCTAAATCCCACTGCACCATCTTCAGCAGGTAGTCATACAGCATTGTGGGTAATGCAGGACACTGTTAACTGAAGTGGAAATGGATTACTGTGTTCAGTTTCCCTGTAACTTCTCCAACTGCTCACTAGTTCACTTGTCTGTGCACTGAGATCAGTGAGATTCAGGAACACACAGCTGGGAGACTGTATGTGGCGTTGATTAATGTGTGGTATATTCTCATCTCTCTCCCTCTCTCTCTCTCTCTCTCTCTCTCTCTCTCTCTCTTCCCCTCCACCCCTCTTTCTCTCAATCTCTTGCTATCTCTCTCTTTCTTTCTCTCTCTCTCTCTCTCTCTCATTTTGATCACCATCATCTGTCTATGTCTCTATTTCTCTGTATCATTCTCTTAACCCTCTCTTTGGCTTTCTCACGGTTTTCCTCTTCTTCTCCCTTGTCTTTCTTGTATTCTCTCTTTCACTCATTACTGTGTTTCTTTTTTTTGTTTACTGTGTCCTCTGTTTGTCTTTGTTTCACTCTAATACCCCCCCCCCCATCCCGTCTCTCTCTTGCTGTCTGTCATGTGTGTCCTGGCTTTGTTTCTCTCTCTCTCTCTCTCTCTCTCTCTCTCTCTCTCTCTCTCTCTCTCTCTCTCTCTATCTGTCTCTCTGTCACTCTCTCTCTCTCTCATTCCCTCTGTCTCTTGTTTATTTTCTCTCTCTTTATCTGCTGTTGTTCCCTATTTCTATTTCTTAATCCTTTGTCTTTACCTCTCTCTCTCTCCATCCCCCCTTTTTCTCTCTTTCTCTCTCTCTCTCTCTCTCTCTCTCTCTCTTTTTCTCGCTTTCTCTCTTTCTTTCCCTCTCCCAGTCCTGCTGAAACAGGGGAGCAGAGCTCCACTAGCAGAAGGGGGACCATTCCTTACCCACCACCAAACTGCCGCATCCGGGAAGTGCACTGTGGCAATCAGGTGCGGCTGGTCGTCGTCGCCATTCGCGACATCACCAAAGGCGAGGAGATTACAGTCGACTATAATCCCAGCGAGTGGGGGGAAAACGCCATGACAAGGGTAACCATGGAACCACACACACATCCTAACACTCAGTAGAGCTTTACTAGTGTACATTCTTTTTTGGTGATCAGTGCAGTGTATTGGTGTATATTGAGTTAGTAAGTGTATGGGTGTGAAAGTTAACAGGTCAGGTACAAGTGTGGGTCAGGTGTTCAGGCAAGGACTGAAATCAAGAAACTGAGGAACCGAAAAACCTCAAACATAGATCAGTCATCCTACCAGGAATTGATCTGGACAACTAACTAACTAACGTCTCTATGCTTAATCAAGAGGATTTGATTCTATACTTATTCATATCATCTATTTATTATACTGTATATAGAAACAGTGGGTTTGTGCATGTGGCCGTGGTAAGCTTCACAGGAAACCAGTGTGACACAACGCCAGTGCAGTCATTCCGTGTGTGTATATGTGTGTACTGTGATGACTGTCATTACTGCAGGTCATTGAAGTGTGTTCTGGTTGTGTTGGTAGGGTTTACCTGGCTCAGTGCCTCCTGCAACAAGCGAGGCTCCGAAAGACAACGAGAACATTAAGAAGGTAAACACTGCTAAACCTGCACTACTTATACACACTCCACACACACACACTGAAGTGTCCCACCTTTATGAAGCTGAGGGGTGGGACTACATATAAACTAAGTGTCTGAGCTAGGGAAAGGAAAGGTCGTCAATCCGTGTCTGATTTAAAATAAATAAATAAATAAATAAATCGGGCAAGGTGGCCTTAAACTTAACAAAAGAACACGGTAAGTTATTTAGCTTGCTAACTTGGTTATTATTAATACATGTTGGTTACATTGTTCAATTTGCCAAGTGTAATAAAATCATTAATAAATCATTATAAACGTAGCGGTATAAATTGAGGCTCGGCTCCTGAGCTACTTGTGTTGATTTATGAAAATTCAAGTTTATTAACTCTGCTTCGACATCCAGACTTTGCTGCAGTAGTAGTGGACAGATGCCTCTTCTAATGGCAATCAGAGGTTCACATTTCTCAACTTGGACCCTCCAGATTGTGGAACTATAGCTAATAGCATAGTGTAACCAGAGCAGTTGGGGGAAGGAGTGGGGTCAGGTTGACAGAAGGACATGAGCATTTTTCAAATACACATAATCTCTTTTTCTGTCTCTTACTGTCTGTACTTGCGTCTCTCCTCCTGTCTGTCCACAAGTCCAGTATAATATGACTGTTTTGTAAAGGTCACTTTTAAGTTTGTGTCTGTTATGTTTTGATTTTTATCCTCAGTTTTTTATACATGTAAGTGTACTCTCTCTCTCTCTCTGTGTCTTTCTCTCTCTCTCTCTCTCTCTCTCTTTCTCGATCCTTCGCTCTCTTTCTCATTCTGTTTAGGAGGAGGAGTCTGGGTCTGGTCCTGTATCGGATTATGGCACTCCGTCCTGGTCTCTCTCTCCTAAATCCTCTCAGCTCTCTCACTCAGAGCTCAGCGACTCAGACGACGCAGAACCGCGTACCCGGACCCCTCGCCGCCGCAAAAAGCACCGCAGGCTGTCCTCCATGGCTGCGGCTAACACTAATGCTAACTCTAACGACAAAAAGAAACCGCCTCATCCCCCAGCTCACCGGCCACCAGGCCGACCTCCGTCGCAGCCTCTGCCCCACTCCCTGCCATCCTGCCCCCCCCAGCCTCCTGCACCCTCCAGGCCTGTGTTTAAATGCCCTGCCCCTGCTGGAGTCGGGGGCAGCACCGTTAATGTCAGCGCAGGTAGAGGGGTGAGCCCTGTGATGCACAAGCAGTGCTGCGTGTACTGCGGTCGCCATTACCGCTCTCTCCTGCGCCATCTAGACAAACACCATGCCCACCAACCTGACGTACGTGCAGCCATGTTAAAATCACAAGGCTCCGCCCACCTGCCCCATCACCATGCTTCTCTGCCTTCCTCCTCTTCCTCCTCTACCTCTGCCTCGGGGCATAACCGCAACTATAGAGAAGCCATTGTTATACCTGCACAACAGTCTCCGCCCACTCCTCCTCCTCCTTCAGTTTCTCCAGCCAGAAAAATCCCCGCTCTCACAAGCCCCTCCCCGCGCAAAAGCCCCGCCACTCCTCCGCCCACTACGCCACCCAGAAGGGGAGGGGGTGTCCCAGTGTCAGTGCTAAAGAGAAGCCCACCCACTCCAGTGACTATGCCCAGGAAAGCAGGACGGAAAAAGAAAGAGAAAGAAGAGTTGGAAGTGATGGAAAAGATGAAAGAGGAGTTTGTCGAGGTGTTGAAGCAGGTGGAGGACCCGAAGGTGGAGGAGGAGGAAGAGAATGAGGAAGAGGGAGAGGAAGATGATGACAGCAGTGCAGAGGACAAGAGTGACCTGTCCAGGTAAAGTCTCAGAGAGGATTTGTTATTAGTTACGCTGGTTAAGCATAAAATAAATTCTAGTCGTTTTTTTATATTTTTTACATACTTATGATTTTTCTGTCTTGCAGTTCTCGCCGTCCCCACATGCTGCCCCTGCTCTCGTCTCTGTCCTCCCTCGTGCTGTACCTGCGCCGTCTCCAGCACTCAGCCTTTATCTCTCTCTCACGTTCCCCTCAGTCAGCTGAAGCCTGGCGCCTGCTCTGCCACTCCAGCCTGGCACTCCTCATCCTCTACAACCGCCGCCGCGAATGTGAGGTCTCCAAACTCACCATCTCTGAATACCAGTCTCGGGTTACTCCTCAGTCCTCTGCTTCCTTGCCCCCCAGTGCCCTTACACCCCTAGAAGCCTCCCTTTCCCCCTTTGAGAGGCTTGTACTGCCCCATCTCCCTCGAGTGGGCGTCCAGGGCAAACGAGGACGAGTGCAGCCCCTGATTCTGCCCCCTCACTCTGAACATTGCCTAGAGCTCCTTTTGCAAACAAGAGCAGGAGTTGGGGTGGATCCCCAGAACCCGTATGTGTTTGCTCGGCCATACCATTCACCTGCCACCCCTCTGAGAGGTACAGATCTGCTTCGAAATCTGGCCAAATCGAGCGGCACGCGCCACCCGAGGGCACTGACGCAAACGCGTGTCCGCAGACAAGTCGCAATTCTCACGCAGTTACTGATGCTGAGTGAAGGCGAAGACGAGGGGCAGCGTGGAGCCGCGCAGCAGAGATTAGAGAACTTCCTCCAAAAGGAGTACCATGTGACCCAAAGCTGCGCTACTATTGGCCAGGATCCAGGGCTCATGGGACTGATTGGGCGTGTGGTGCTGTGTGGGGAGAGAGATGGCGTCCTGTTCCGGGGAATGAGTCTCCATCATATCTGCTTAGAGCTGGATGGTGAGTTTGTGTGTAATTATGATGAAGTGTTTATATTAAATCCACACAGGCCAGAGTTATCTTCAAAATATTAATAAATAATTCAGTTAAAGACTGAATAATAATATACGGTCAGTTACAGTGTGAAAATATAAGCCATTACAGCTGTATATGTAACAGTGTAATCCTCTCTCTCTCTCACTCACTTTTTTTTCTTTTCTGTGTTCATTTCATTTAATTCTGTTTTATTGAAATACTTCTTATATTGGATTTTGCTTTCTTGGAATATTAATATGTAATAAAACAGGCAGCTGAGCATTGTAAAATCATTTAACTCTACTGAAGCTTTAACTGCGATTGTTCTCTCTGTGTGTGTGTGTGTGTGTGTGTGTGAATAGTGATGTCAGGGAATTCTGCGGATTCGTTGTCCGAGGAATCAGACGGAGAGCAAGAGAAGGACAAGAGTGAGTCTCCTCCAATCATGTTCAAAAAGTCCTCCAGCAGCACCAAACCCCCTCGGCTTAAGAAGATGAGCTCCTCCCCTTTCTCCCCCAACCGCAAAAGGGGATCGGGACAGCCTAAACCAGGTGTGTGTGTGTGTGTGTGTGTGTGTGTGTGTGTGTGTGTGTGTGTGTGTGTGTGTGTGTGTGTGTGTGTGTG
>JAOVVF010000039.1:28537912-28549809 GCA_028565595.1 Duopalatinus emarginatus | reverse complement strand
TGTGTGTGTGTGTGTGTGTGTGTGTGTGTGTGTGTGTGTGTGTGTGTGTGTGTGTGTGTGTGTGTGTGTGTGCACAGACCTAATAATTAACCTGCAAGCTAATGCTGTTACTGTAGTTTAAAGTGATGACCTTGTGTATATGTGTGTGTGTGTGTGTGTGTGTGTGTGTGTGTGTGTGTGTGTGTGTGTGTGTGTGCGTGTGTGTGTGTGGGTGCACTACAGATTATTCAGACAGCTCCCTCTCTGTTTGTGGTGTGTTTGCGAATGACCAATGATTAACACATCTCTCTCTCTGTCTCTCTCTGTCTCTCCTCTCTCTCTCTCTCTCTCTCTCTCTCTCTCTCTCTCTCTGTGTGTCTGTCCTTCATTTCTGTTTTTCCTCCACCTCCTTCTCTTACTTTCCCCTGTTTCACTGTTCTGCAACTCTCACTTGTCTTTCTCTCCTTATTTGTCCTTTTACATCTGTCACTCTCTTTGTCTTTATTAACTTCACTTCCATCTGTCTCTGTCCTCCTCCTCCTTCCTTTTACTTTCTTGCTTGGTCTATTTCCTGTGTCTCTGGTCCTTACCATTTCTCTCTCTCTTGCTTTCTTTTCTGTTATGTTTTTCCTTTTTTGTTTTTTTCTCTTTCCTTTTTGTTTTTGTTATTCATTCTGTCTCTTCCTTCCTTCCTTCCTTCCTTCCTCTCACTGCTACAATCCTTATCTCTGTTTCACTCTCTTCATTTTCCTTTATTCTCCTTTTCTCCCTCCTTTTCTCCTCTCTGTCTCTGTTCTGTTTTATCATTCCTACACTCTCTATCTGTTTTTTCCTTCTCTTTTTCCATACCACAGGTAAGCGTGGCGTCCTGAAGCGCCCGTGGTCTGAGGCAGAACGGGCAGCGGTCGAGTCCCACCTGGTGCGGAACATCATGGAGTTGCGCGTCCCCGCTAAAGCGGACTGCGAGCGCTGTCTGGAGCAGTGTCCGCTCCTGGTCACTAACCACAGAGACTGGAGGGCCATCAAGTTCTACTGCCACAACCGCATCCAACTGCTGAAAAAAACACAGCAGAGACAGAGCCCACCCTCCCTGTCTGTCTGCTGAGGTGGCCAATCACAGAGCCTGCTAGGGGAAGGTAGGAGGAGTCAGAGGTAGGGAGAGAATGGGAGGATTTTTTTTTCCAACCAGACTAAAGCTGTACAGATATGAAGGCGAACCCTGTTTGTGTACAATCACCAGACATTTTTAGTTAGGAAGGCTAGAAGACTAGAAGTGTCAGCGATTCTGCACAGTGATGAAGATTAGCATAGATACAGAACGTTATTATTATTACTGTGATAATAATATTGTGATATTCTGCTTCTCATTTGGGGACTTGGGCGAAAGATGGGTCATTATTGTGACATTTGGACATCATAATACATAAATTACATATATCACAATATTTGTTTTTTAACTAAGTAACATAGAGGCTACATTCAGAATATCTACACGTCCTGATATGTTCTAAAATTTGCAGACATATTTGTGCAACAGTATATACTGTTATATACACTCGGTACACAAGTGTACTGTGATGTTCATATGTCACAATATAAGATGATCATATTGCCCTACCCTACACATAAAACACTAATGTGTTGTCTCTAAAGTCAGCTTCTGCTATTCATCTAAACAATTTGAACGTTTCAGTGGTGCTTGTCCCAAACATAACCTGTGCCAGCATCCTGGACATTTACAACACTGTGTGCCATCTGTCTTCATCAAATCGGCCTATTATAGACATTTCCTTTTAAAGTGTACCTTTTCGGAAATGAAGAACCACGCATGAAAAAAAGGAAGGAAAGAAAAAGGTGAAGGATAAAATCCTCATCTAATCTCATTAATGAGACATTTCATGCGTTCCTTCATTCTATAGGAATTCAGAGTCATCTTCACAACCTTGACTAAACAAACAAACAAAAAAAAACAAAGTAAAGATGTACAGTAACACAGTAACTCCCTCGGCATCTTATTTTTTAATGCCTTTATGAAGTAAATACAGGATAATTGGGCGGCGCTCATGTTTAGTATTCACTATGCTCCATCTTCACACTAATATATTTCAGCCGGTCAGGTTTGGGCACATGGTTCGAATCGCTCAAGACATTTTTCGACAAAACGATCAGAATGGAGTCTAGAAAAGTAGCTCGAATCCGCTATGACAGCACAAAACATTGACTTAGAATGTACAGTGTTATTGTTACGATTCCAGAACAGATCGGAGCCAGATCAGGTTCTAGAACAGCAGCTTAAATATCTGGACTGAACATTTAGGGTTGGTTTCAGTTCAGACCTTCTGCCTTCTGCCAGGGCAGAACATCAGCACAGACGTTTCGATTGTTAGATCGTTATGAATCTGTGACAAGACGGAGTCGGATCAGGTTTTAGAATGGTAGCACGTTCTAGAAGGATGGTAAGAACAGAGTCGGTTCTTGTTCTGTCGCATTAGCTCAGACCTTCTGACGGGAATGAACATCAGCTCAGACCTTTAGAGCGTTAGATCATTATGATACTAGAACAGAGTGGGGTTGAATTGAACAGGACGTTGGAGTTGGTTTTAAGATTCGAACAGGAGGTTTAGAATGGAGTCTAGAAAAGTAGGACAGACCTTCAGATGGAAGAGAATTTCTGCTTGGAGCTTTTAGAGTGTTGGATCATTAGGATCCTAGAACAGCAGATTAATGATTTGAGCAGGATGTTTAGAACAGGATGTTTGTTATAGTCCTGCAACAGCAGGTTAAATGTTTAGGAAGGAGTCACTTTTGATTACAGGGCAGTGTTTTAAATAGAACATTTAGAACCTTGTTGTTTCTGGTGCTAGAACAATAGCTTTGCTTTTAGAACCGGGCGTTTAAAGCGGTGTCCGTTCTAAAGCAGCAGTTCAGACTCTCTGATACACTTAGTGTTCAGCGGTAGAGGCTTCAGCTCGTAATTCAAGACGTCAAAAAGTTATAGAACATAGCTGGTTCTAGTTCAAGTCCTCAATTATAAAACAGTAGTATGTACAGTGTCGATTCTGGTTCTAGAACAAAAGCTGAGACATTTTAACCAGGTCTTTAGTTTTACTCTAGATCCGTAGCTCGGACTGTCTCGCGGACGGTGTTGGCTCTAAAATAGCAGCTCCATTTCAACAGAACATATGGAGCAGGTTCTGGTTCTAGTTAAGGCATTCTACAAGGAGGGTTTAAATGGTGTTGGTTCTAGAATAGTAGCATGGATATTTCCAAAGTGGGTTGTTGTTCTGGAATAGTAGCTCACACATAATAACATGATATATATATATATATATATATATAAAAGTATTGTTTCTAGAGCAGCAGCTTGGATATTTTCCTTGGAACCTTTCGAGCAGGTTCTGGTACCAGAGCTGTAGCTGAGACATTCTAACAGAACGTTTAGAGCAGGTTCTGGGTTGCGTAGGTGCGTGTAATTGTTGCTTAACGAGGTTGATTAAATGAGCTTTACTTCTGTATGTGTGTTTGTGTGTGTGTGTGTGTGTGTGTGTGTGAGATCCTTTTTTTACTCTTCAGACTTTTTATATGAAACACGTAACCACACTTAACACCTCAGTTTACACGTAAATTATTTAACAGTGGATATTATTTGTGTCGTGTCTAGTTCGTTCTCCATCCACTCACCATGTACATACAGATTTCTATAAAAATATCCATTACACTGTCCGTATTATTAATAATTAATAATATTAATATGACCCCATATTAGTGTCGGTATTGTCTTTATTGTTACTGCTGTTTTTTCGTTAGTTTCTTTTCATATGAACCTTGTTGTAAATATTGTATGTAAATAAATGTGTATATAAATAAGAGGAACAAAACACGAAAGAAGAACACGTGAATGTAAATACATGAATGGTTCGGTGTTGTTTTTTTAACTGGTCTGAAGTGATTAAAACATTTTCATTTGTAATGTATTTTTTTTTTATTCATTTCTGTGGCAGCAGTAACATATCATGACCACTGGGTGGTGCTGTTGAACTTGTCGACTGATAAATCCTGCATTATTACAGCTTGTGAGAACTTCAGGAGAACAAAGTGTGAGGTTTTTTTAATGAAACTTAATACAGACCATGTGACGTAAGACTTAAAAGTTTAATTAGTAAACCACTGGATCCTCATTGTCTGCTGAAAAGATTTGTCCCCTGATTAGTTCCTGTTAAGATTTTAACAGGGTTTAAATCATTAATTTTTTTAAAAACTTTTTTTTACTAATTATTATTGCACTGTTATAACAGTATTTCTTGATACACATCTGCCTCATGCTCAGGTTGGGTAAAGAGAAGTCAAGAGAAATGAGTGTCAAGCTCTAAATTACAGGTTTACGTGGGTGAGTCCAATGAAGCCTTAAAAGTGTAATTGCACTGAACAGCTGCAGATACACATTTACTGTAGCCTTGTTAGTAAAGTGGAGTAAGGAGACCCCACCAAAGTGCCCATGAGCACAGCACCTGACCTCCAACTGCTCCCGAGGACGCCTCGGATGGTGTTGCCTACACCACCAAATCTGCTCACTTCCCCATAGATGGGTAAACGTAGAGCTCGAATTCCTCCACAGCCGTCAGTCAGTGATTCACTCACTCACATAAAAATATATATTCACTGCATCTAATCCAGCTAGTTGTGGTGACTCAGCTGTTATGGCTTTGCCCTACAAATCAGAAGGGTGTGTGTTCAATTCCCAACGCTGGCATGATTTGAAATAATCTTCAGCTTCAGGTCAAACAGTGCTTAACTGCCCTGCCAGAGGTCTTATGGTGTCTGTGCTGTGATCGGTCAGTAACCCTAACCCTGTTCTGGTAGCTGTTTAGGCAGGTGGTGTTAATCTTATGGCTGATCTGTGTATCAGTGACTGAAGCCTTGTGTCTAGGAAACGAGATTAAATTAAATTAGGAATGCGTTGATAATGACTTCTTGAGACTTCGGACTGACTGACCTACTTGTTAACTGTTCAGGTCACTGAACATGTGATTTATCTGTGTCTGTGTTTCCCTGATTTTAAACAGCAGCTTTAAGTATCACATTTACATATTTAAACCACGAGGCTCAGTCTTCATTATGTTCACAAGTCTTTTTAAATAAATTATCTAGTTAAATGAGTTAAGATGGATTGAATAGATCTGGTTAGAATCCCGTTATCAGTGACTGATATCAGCTGATCATCAACAACAACAACAACAGGTGAACATATAAGCTGTTATTTTTATTTTACTTACCATCATCTGTAGACTTAAATCTTGTTTTAATCTTTAAGATGTTTTATCTTGTAGATGCTTCCTTTCCTCTTCCTTTAGTTTTTAGTAGAGATAGGAAAAACCGATTCAGGTATGAATCATGATTCTTTTATGATTCATGGAACTTCATGGAACTTGTTGTGTATGTTTTATATATATGTATATTTATGTATGTTTGAATGTTAGTGGTTAAATGTTGCTGTTCCTCTATGATCCTGCAGGTGGCGCATTGTGAATTATTCACACATAAGCAGGCAGTGCAGTATTCACTGTGGTAGAAGTGAATTATGAAGCTTATTTAGAATATTATATTATATATTATATATTATAATAATGGAGGATAACATGGCAGATATGCATGTTGCCCCATCACACTTTAAAATTGAATTTAAGGAAGGAACATTTTGTAAAAAAAAAATACAAGGAGTAGCTTTTACTCAATACTTTAATGCTCAGGACAGTTGTAAAGCTTTCGAGATATAACGCTTGTAGTATCGTATCAGGCTGTTTACAGAATTATGATACAAATCACACTTAAACCCAGTCTGATCATTAAAATATTTTTTTATTGCCATCATTTCTTGTGCCAGGACTACACGAGACTACATGAATTTAGTCTAATTTGTACAGTTTTGTTGTATCCAGCACATGAGCATGGGAAACAAGAAACCAGTCATGAAGTGTAAAACATATCAGTTTTTTTTTTTTATCTTCACATTACAAAACTGAAACAGTAGGAAAAAAAATCTGGTCCAGACTCATGGTGGCTTCATAATGATGTGTGGGGTTTGTTTATCTCTCATTCCATGTTCCCCCTGGGATACCTCCAGACGTCTCTGACAGGTGAACACTATGTGTGATGGGTTCCACCAGTTCATGTCCTGGATTCATTCTGACAGGTTTGTCCTCTTCTAACAGGACAATGGACCACCACACCCGTTTAGAGACACCAGATTATGGTTAGAGGAACACTCATCTGAGTTTGGGGATTAGTCATTCACACCTAAATCACCAGATCTCAACATTATTGAACACGTCTGGGACGTCATCTGAGACGCTGTGGAACACAGAAATCCTCCATCTCAGAATACAACAGAACTGTGGAGAGTTCTGGAGGAAGTCTGGGGTTGACCTACCATGTATTAGACCAGTTTTTCTGGCACTTCAGTGTACTGTATTGTATGAAAGAGGGGTGTGTGAAGCAGTTGGGGGAGTTAGGTGTCTTGCCCTGGGTGGGGATGGAAACCGCAACCTTCCGGTCACGAGACCGGTTCTCTAACCACTAGGCCACGGCTGGGAGACAAACCAAATGTGCTACGGATAGGGATTGCTCAAGGTGTGTGTGTGCGCGCGTGTATTAGCCTCCGGACAAACCGCAACCCTGACAAATGACTGACTGACTAAATCAGGGCTGCCCAACTCCAGTCCTGGAGGGCCAGTGTCCAGCACACTTGGAGGTTTCTCTATTCAAACACACCTGATTGCACATACCTGTTAACGGTGTTTGAGTAGAGAAACCTCCAAGCTGTGCTGGACACTGGCCCTCCAGGACTGGAGTTGGGCACCCCTGGACTAAATAAAACAAGAACCAGACTGTTAGCCCAGACTGTTAGCTTTGAAATGAGTCGAATCTTTCAGTTCCCAAATGACTCATTTACGACAGATAAAACATTCACAATATTTTAATATTATTCTTCTTCATCTTTGTCCGAATCTGTCTGATGAAATCTTACGATTTCACGCTCGTTTTTCAGTGTTGGAAAAATGTCTTGAAAATCTTGCTAGAATTGCGTCGCGCTCACTTCGTCTCGATCGTTAAGTGTGAGGTGGTCAGGATTGAGGTTTTAACTCTGCCATGTGTTACGGTAAAATCAACTGTGTTTAACATCACCGTAAGTCATAAATTGTAAAATACAATCAGTTTGCACCAGGTAAAGTAGTTCCATTCTATCAGACGGACCGCTTCTAAAACATGCAGTTATATATGGAAACCACCGCTGCTGAAACATCAGACTATAACAGTCCAGAAGCTTCATTAACTACTCAATAATTAACAGATTTTACGAACTCGCTACGAATTGGTTTGTTTATGACCAAGACGTTCAGCCTGAATACGCTGGCGTTGTTGCTATGGTTACGTGTATGTGGTGTACTGATATTTGGAGAGCTTCATGTAATATTGTGTTATATTGTGTAATAACGGCACTCATTGAAAGTCTCTCGGCCAACCAACTAACTGTGGTATGATGGGAAATAATCTCAAAACGACCGAGTTGCAGTCTTGTAATCATGATCCTGCATGACCCAGTCTGTACAAAATCAGAGCCTGTGATTAATCAGTGACTGACAAGTCAAGCACAATACACACACACACACACACACACACGCGTCACCAGGTGAGGGACAGAGCGGAACCAAGTCAGCCAACACACACACACACACACACACTTTATATCTAGATATTTTATTTTTATCTTATCTTATCTTATTGTATTTTATTATTATGTATCTTATTTTATTTTATTATTCTTTTTTCCCACCTCTATTTTTATTTTATTCCTTATTTGTCATGCCAATAAAGCTTCTAAAATTAAACTGAAATAAAAAATTGACTAAAAAGACAGTGACTTGTCTTTAGATGTAAGAACGTGTCAGCCGTCAGTCGATTAAACCTCTTTTCAGAGTCTTTTCTAAGTCTTCTAGTGTACGGAAGGCATAACAGCAGCGATTATGATTCCACACACAAATGGCTGACGTGGAGCAAACGGCACATGGCTGTTAGAAATGTTAAAATAAAATACTGTCCAGTGTTCAGCAGTGTTTATGCACCTGAGATAAAGTGTCAGACTTTTAAAGCGTGTCAGGAGTCAAAACAAGTATCATAAAGACACCGGTCTGAACACGCCGTCTCCTCGTCTTGGGGAAGTCAGACGTTTGGTAAAGACTCTGTGGCAACGTCGTATTAAACGTGTGGAAGATTCGAGAACAGGTTCGACTTCAGGATTTCCTCCGGTACTTCTTCGTCCTGCGTGCTTCCGTCTCTCGTCACATTCTCCGCACTCTCTAATGGTTCTGTGAGCTCCGCGGTACATGCTGACCCATCGCTTACGTCTCTCTCTGATCCATCCTGAATATCAGGACTATCATCACAACACATGATCTGAGCTCCGCCCTCTTTCCCAGCATCCTCTGCTGGAGTTGTGCTTGCGCCCTGGTGCTCACATGCAGGTTCTTCGTCATGATCTTGTAATGCTTCTGTCTCAGAACCCTGCGTGAGTCTCTTCACAGGATTCCGTGAGCTGGTGATGGTTTCTGTAGGAAGATATTGACTGGACTCAGGGGTGTGTGTGTGTTTTAAGTAGGTCCTGCTGTGATCATGATGATGGTGGTGGTGGTGATGATGATGATGCCGATGATGATCCTCGGAAGCGAGAGCTGTGTCTTCCGTCACTTCCTCTCCGGTCACGACCTCCACGTCTCCTGCAACGACAAGATCACGATGTGATACAACAGCATTACCGTTTCTATAGTAACAGTACTTCATTACAGAGAGTCCCAGGAGACTGCCTGGGATATATTTGTTAAAAGGGTCATATTATGAAAAACACACTTGATTCCACACACACAAACTGTCAAATCAGACAACACACTCCGTCTCCGGTGGGGCTGCCTAGATAAAAAAACACGGCAACAACCTGTTCACATTTTGAGACGTCCCATGCTGCCGTTTTTAGAATAACACCACCCCTCCATTTGAATAACTCCATCTACTGCACAGGTATCTCCACCCACAGGGTCCACCCACATCGGTTCCCAGTATCAGAGGGTGGGACAGCTGAGTAGGTCAACCTTATTTCTGATCATAACGTCCCAGCTACATTTGACAAAGACCTGTAAATCTGTACTAAAATTTTGTGTCTGTTTCTTTAGACTGGAACATGACCCACAAAAATAATCCTGCTTCCCAGGAATGAAACAACTGGTTTACAGACTCGTAACACTCGTCTAGTTTCACTGGAAGTTGTTCACTTTATGTAGAACTAAACACAACGATGACCTTGAATATAAAAACCACTCGTCCAGTGAAAATGAACTATTTGCCAACTGTGTTTGCACACAGAGGAATGTGACCTCCGCATTTAACCCATCTGTGCAGTTAAAAAACACACACACCAGTGAACACTAGGGGGCAGTGAACACACTTGCCCGGAGCAGGGGGCAGCCCCAAACCACGGCAGCTCAGTCGTGTCTTGCCCTGGGTGGGGATTGAACCCACGACCTTCTGGTCACAAGAAGGAACTGAGTGTTTGGAAAGAGCTGTTTTAGACAGAGTGAAGAGACACCTGTAGGAGGCGATCCACATCATATTCTGACCACAGACTGTCACAGACATTTCGAACTGGTGTAAGTCATCATTAACATTTTTTTTGTGCACAAATCATCATTTCTGAACACGGTTTGTTCATTTAAACCGAACCCGGGTCTTTTTTTCAGTGAACCAGAGTTAGCGAGTGAACTGAACACGTAGCCTCACCCACAGAGCCGTGCTGTAGCTGCACTACATGACCCAGTGACGTCTGGACCTGCTGGTGTTCGCTCAGAATGATCACGTCTCTTCCTCCTGTCAATGGATCACAGTTCAGTTCATTACTGATTACACCTGCAGGAAAATACGACACTATTGTGGTGCAGTGAATATGAATATGGCATGAAGGTAAAATACACAACAGTGCAAAAGGGCAAGGGGAAGAAAAGCAGGTGTGTTGATAATGAAGTGATGGTAAAGTGAAAAAAAGAAGCAGAAACATACTCCCCAGTCCTACAGACACTTTATAGGTAAGGCCTAGGTTTCATCAAGACCGGATGGGGGGAAGGTAGAGAAAAGAGAAAAGAGGCAGTTTGTATCAGACACAGTCATCGTATAGAAGTCGTATCTCAGAAACATTACACCATCCCACATATAATAGGTCGTATTACACTGACCAGCCATAACATTAAACCACTGACAGGTGGAAACAGGTGACATCTGTTGGAATCAGTATCTGAGTGACCAAACCGTGACATCTAGACAACTGGGTTTGTGGGGCGTGTCCCAGTGTGTCCCAGGTTAATACCCACCAAAATGGTCCATGGTCAAACCGACCACCTGGTCACAGGAGACCAAGACTCAGTGATATGCCCGGGGGTTAAAGCCTCGACTGTCTGGACGGATCTTACAGAAGATCCACAGAAGTATCTGCTGTCTTCAGGACACCTTCAGATGTCCTGCGGTGTCCATGTCTGGACAGGTCAGAGTCGTGTTTGGACGCTGTTTCGGCAGGTGGTTTTAATGTTATGGCTGATTGGGGTGTATTATGGTATATATAGAACAGCACGTGATTTTTACAGCTTACATCTTGTGTTATATAGTTTTTTTTTCCTCTGACACACGACCCAACAAAGGCAAAGATTCTAAAATCCTTTAAACGATACCGACAGTCGTGTTATTAAAGCTGACTGATTACCAGGCAAACTCCACAGTCCAGACATCTCCAGTGCTTTCAGCTTCCCCTCCAGTTCAGCTACTCTGTTACCCAGAATCCTGTTTATTACACACAGCAAACATTCACACAATGCATTCGTTTGTTTTCACCACACTGTGTACACAAGAGTGCCAGAAAAACTGGTACACTAGTCGAATACTTGGAAGGAGTGTAGGACTGTACTTCCAGCAGAACGTTCCACAATGAGTGTTCCTCTAATCGTAATCTGGTGTCTCTAGATGTGTGTGGTGGTGCATTGTCCTGTTAGAAGAGGCCAATCTGAATGAATCCAGAACATTTGTAGATGTACCAGGGGTCCTGTGGAATGGTCAGCTAAACAAGCCCCATAACATAATAAAGCTCCCATAGATTTCCATCGTATTATACAACCATGTATAGCTAGCGTTGATATGTATGTCACACAGTCTCGCCTGGACCAGATTTTCTGGCACTTCGGTGTATTTTAATAACATTGAATGTTTTCGTTTCAAAAGGCCAGCTATACACACTCCGTATCTCGACAGTCAGGTGTGGACACTCACTTGTTGGTCTGGCGTTGGTGCTGAATGACCATGTTCTTCTCATGAATAGTCTCCAGCAGTGCCGTGGCTAAAGACTTCAGGTCACTGATGGACTGCGGTGTCACGGGCAGACTGCAGCCGTTTTCCTCGGAAAGCAGGAGCTCCTGAACTGCAAACACAGACATAATGAAGGGCGCTATAGGATGCCCCCACCTGTAGGAAAAACTGATGACTGCCCTCCAAGATACCGCTATGTGTGGGAAAACATGACAAAATGCCCTCTAGGATGCCCCCTAGGTGTAAGATCACATGACAAAATGCCCTCTAGGATGCCCCCCAGGTGTAGGAACAAATGACAAAATGCCCTCTAGGATGCCCCTACCTGCAGGTGTAAGAACACAAGACAAAATGCCCTCTAGGATGCCCCCAGGTGTACGAACACATGACAAAATGCCCTCTAGGATGCCCCCAGGTGTAAAAACACATGACAAAATGCCCTCTAGGATGCCCCCACCTGCAGGAACATGTGATGAAACGCCCTCTAGGATGACCCCCAGGTGTAGGAACACATGACAAAATGCCCT
>JAOVVF010000039.1:28496556-28519556 GCA_028565595.1 Duopalatinus emarginatus | reverse complement strand
ACACACACATACACATATATCAGTAATGTGCCCCAAAATATACAACCACATGACTGAAGTAAACGTGTCATGTCTGTCTTTGTGTTTTAGGAATCATCCATGCCCGGGCTTTAGTGAGAGAGTGTCTAGCCGAAACGGAGCGCAGCGCTCGTACATAACACACGCCTACACCTCTCTGCTCTATCTCTCTCTATCGCTCTCTTATTCTTACACACACACTTTTACACACCTCTGTTCCACATGATTACTTTTGTAATTTCAAACTTTTTGCAGTTCTGTATTTAAATCCAAAAAAAGCCTCAATAAAAATACGGTTTTGCAGTTAAATGTCAAAAGAGTTGTCTTGTATTAGATCACAGGTTTCACCTGCGACGACTGTTATGAAGGGCTCATCGACATGACCAACAGAGAAGCGTCTGTCGGAGAAAAAAGCAAATAATTTTGAAACTGAGAAAACAGAAGAAAACTGTGGACACCGAACAAGTATTGGGTTTAAACAATACAACATTTGGAAAAAATACTGGTCATATGACAGGTCGGTCAAAGAAAAATGGCAGCAGTTGGTGACAAACATTGTGAGAGGCTGTGAAGAAAAGGACAAACATAACAGTCAGTGACATCAACAACCTCCATGGAACAGATGTGAAGGTATTACAATCCCAGATGTGTGTGTGGTGCTACATTGTCCTGTTAGAAGAGGACAAACCCGTCAGAATAAAGTAAATGATAAAATAAAGTCTGATTTTATCATTCATTTAAAAGAAAAAAAATCCAACCCATTTCTGTATACAATAATTTTTTTCAGGTATTTTATTTATTTGGTTTTTATTATAACATAAACAGCGTTGTCTTCTACAGTGACATATAAGGCATAAATAAAGACATGTTCAGGTGGAGTTGATGGTGTATGTGTCCTGGCTGACAGTCACTGGCTGACTGAGGCGCAGTGGGAAAATTATCACAGTTTAATTTCGAACATTTTCACAACGAAACACGTCACATTCGGTGATATTTAAAACAGAAACTGTAGTGTGACAGAGTGAAGAAATCTGCGCGATAGGTCACCATGGCGACATCGATACACAGCACATCATTCTCCCCGACTTCAGATGTGTGCCTGCTTCCGTGACACTAGTATTTGTGTAAATATACAAAAAGAAATGATACATATAAAGTACACGTGTACATACAAAAACAATAATTACAAAGAGAAGCGAACATAAAAGATACACAAGATTACTGTAAGGGATCAGGAGGAATCATCACATGAATGACGTGACGTTATATTTCAGTCTGTCTCGGAGGGGGTGTGTTCAACTTTCTTCCATTTCCAGGTTCATCATCCTATATATTTTGGCAGAATTAAAGGTGCATTTCTTCGAATTGGTACCTCACCTCACGTCTGGAGTGTGTCTCCAACGCTAGACATCACGTCTGGTGTCCCCCAACATGGTGTGACTTTGTGTCTGTCATTATGCTGCATTGTAAGAGCTTGAGACACAGCCCTATTTACACTACAGAGACAGTGTGATGGTGTTAATGAGGACCTGTGTGTGTGTGTGTGTGTGTGTGTGAGGAAAATAAAACGAGGAAGCTGCTCGTGTTGAAATGGTGAAGAGTTTGTGTGCTCAGGTGTTACAGTCTCTCTGTAAGGAGCGTCTCTTCAGGACGGAAACATCCACGTCTGTTTCAGCTCTGAAACAGAACACAGGTGATTGTTTTACTTTATCAGCCTGACACACACTGTGTTTTAAACCTGACCACTAAAGACCATGATAATTAACGAGAGTGTGTCTTGCTGTGACTGACTGTAGTAGCTGCTGCTGAAGAGCTGCTGAAGCTGAATAGGTTTTTGTAGCGCCCTTTCTCCTCCTTCTCCTTCTCTCGGATGCGCTCCTCCATCGCTCGGATCTCTTTGGCCACAGCCGGGCCCAGGGACGGGTCCAGCTGCAGCACCTTCTCGAAATCAGCTCGGGCTTCAGCTTCGTTCCAGACGGCTGCGTGGGCTTTTCCTCGCTTGAACAGCGCCTTAATGTTACCTGCAGGGGAAGGATGGAGGGGGGTGGGAGGGATGGAGACAGAGAGAGAACCAGATAATTACAGACATGTTTAAATTAAGTGACCACTGCGCTTGTACACACAAATTTAACCCCTGCATTTAACCAATCTAGTGAATGCACACACTATGGGGTAGTTGAACACACTTGCCCGAGGCAGTCAGCAACCCCATTTCACAGCACCCTGAACCCAACCTGGTGGACTGGATTTTTAGACATTATGTGTGTGTGTGTGTGTGTATACATACTGAGTGCTGATTTGTGAACCTCTTACCTTCATACTTGTTGAGCAGAGAGGAGCAGTGGTCCAGGACCTCATAGTACTGACCAAGCATCAGTTTACACTGGCAATAGTTCAGCAGCAGCGGTGTGATCATCAAATCCAGCTTAATCCATGGCTCAGCACCAGGCTGCTCCTGAACACACACAAACACACAGACACACACACACAGCATATTAATAACAGAATAATGAATAAGGCTGGTATTCTGTGTAAATAAAGACTTTAACATATGAATATAACTACACTGACATCAAATATGAACTTTATCATGTAGTACGTGTCAGAGCCTTTATCACTCCACCCCCCCCCCTCTCTCTGCCCACTCCCACTTGTACAGGTTCTACCTTCATCTGTAGGTTCTTCAGGCAGGCGATGGCATTGTAATATTTTTCAGCGGCTCCCTGCGTGTCTCCCTTTTTGAAAAGCTCGTTTCCTTCCTCGTGAATGTGAGGGACAGCAGCCAGCTTCTCCTCATCCGTCATCGCCCACGTCTCCAAAGCGAACGAGCCTGGGAGCAAAACCTGACACACACACACACACACACACACACAGATGTTTATACATATATCACAACACTGTTCTAATAGAGATCTATGCAGACCTACTGGAATATTCCACAAAGTCATTACACCTATATCCATCTACCTACTCATCCACCCATTCTGCACTTTAAACCCTGCCCACCCACACTCACCTCCAGGAGCTCCATGGTGAAGACGAGGGGCTGTGGGTTGGCCTTCAGGTGTTCCAGGTCTTTGTGTCCATGTGAGTGATGAGAGTGGACCTGAGCGATGCCGCAGCAGTGTCTCTGTCCCTCCAGGGGGTCTTTACCCACGCTGATGTTCCGCAGAGACTGAGACACCAGTGGGTACAGAGCTGTGTGCTGGAGGACAAAACACAAACAGACAATGAGATACAAACAGCTAGAAACAGGCTGACGTTTCGCGACACACGTGCAGCTCGCGAAACTGACGAATTACGAAACCTCGCTAAACTCAATGATTATTACTGTACTTACCAAACTAAACCGAAAGTTGCATCACGTACCTTAACGTCGCAGGTGAATGCTGCGATTTCACCCACTCTCATGGTGCTGACCACAAGCTCCCACACCGGCAGCTTAAACTTCTTCCCCAGGATGAGCTCCATGGGTTTACACTTCCCTCCCATCGTCCTGGAGTCATCCAGCACCGTACCATCACACAGGCTGCTGCGGTAATGAAACTTCACCTGCAGAACCCACGATAACATCTCACTGAGGACTAGCGATGGACATTCGGTGTCTTTTTAATAAGTCATTTGAGTCAGTTCATGAATATGAGTCAGTGGATAAAATGTGTGATATATTTAACAGGCACTGTTCGACTTGGCTTCAAACGACAGAATCATCTGCAAATGATTCATAAGCGATAATAAGATTCAGTGGGTGAAACTTGATGATCGGACACGGCATGTGACAGGATTTGCATTAAAAGGAAACAGACGTTTTTGAATCAGGTAGTCAGAGTGATGGCGTGTTGGATGACTAGACTGATCAGCCAAAAGCTTTGGTCATGCTGGACATCATGCCAAACCCCTGGCCCAATCTAAACAACCCTGATCCTGGCTTATTCTCACTGCCTTCTCAACCCATACCATGTCAACTTTAACCAGGATGATGACCCTAGACGTCTGTATGATGCTGCCCTGTGCTGATGATGACAGAGAGAGACGGGAGTTATGAATAAAACAATATTACTGATAGAGACGAAATAACACTCCTCTGAAATATCACACACACACTTCACCCTCTTCCAAAAAGGAAGTATTATCTACAACTATTGTGCTATTATTATATGTCGGAATATTGTTAATAAGACATACAGTTTTAAAACAGACACACAGACAAACTATGTTAGGTACAACAAGGGCTGCATCCGAAATTACATACTTGAAAACTACCTACTATTTTGGAGCAAGTATATACTATTTAACCGCTAATCTATTATACAATTCTAGTATAGGAGCGTGTAGAATGCACACCACCTCGGACGCACTCGATTCGCCATCTTACCAACCACCTTTGACCCATGACGTCACACCACTTAAGTTCCCACACAATTATTTAGTTTAATTAACTTTAAATTTGGTTTCTAATTAAAAATGTTCCTACACTGATAATCATAAACTGTTTCTGTCTGGTTTACAGATAAAACAGGCTCTCGGTTCACTCGCAGTGCATTATGGGATACGTCAGGCTCAGACAGTGTGCTGGCGGAGCGTACTAGAAAATCTCTCCCGACCTGGTAGGACATCTGGGAACCTTTCACATACTACCTGATACATACTAGGTATTCGGACTCACTACATCGTGTCGCATACTAGATTCGCATACTAACTAGTATGGGAGTATGGCATTTTGGAGGCAGCCAGAGTCAAACTTCAGCCGTGTCTGTAAACAGGAACGCCCCTCTCTGTCACTGGCTGAAAATATAACACCCCCACTTTCATACTGGAGGGTTATGGTAAAAATTGGGGGGGTTTGTTGGTAGTAAAGTAGGTGTGGCTGTGGTACAGTAGGAGTGTCTGTACCGCTGTGGGCGTGACCAGTGGTCTGTAAGACTTCAGCTGGACCCTTCTCTGCGACCCTAGAGCAAACCACTCCCCCAAAGGCGGGGCATATACATTCTAGAGAGCATTTAAATGGACAAAGACAAAATTAGTACAGGACAAGTCAACTAAAAATCTGTAACTGTTTCCCCAGAAGTGATGAAGTGTTTTTTAGACACAATACTGAATTCATATCTAGAACATTCAGGAACTAAAAATGCTTTAAAACATTGATTTTAGATTTTTTTCTTTTGTAAGAAGAGCATCTTTAATTTAAAATACAGGGTTTCAGCCTAATAACCACTAAACTCTGACAGATTTAATATTAATTTATTAACCTATAATTTAGATTTATTACACACATTACTGTGTATTGTATAATTATAATTATACTGCACATGTCTAAATCTCTATCAAATTTAATTATTTCCTCCACTACGATATTTTAATTATAACTGGATTATAAAGTATAATTATAAAAATACACATAAATAAAAATAAAGGGAAATCTAGTCCAGTATGTGATCATGCTAACATTCACTAGCAGCAATGCTAACATGTTAATTATAAACTGTAACACATCTCAGAAATAAAATAAACTGTCTAATAGTGGTAAGAAAATAAATACAACTGTTTTATATTGGTATTTTAACCGTAAACAGAGGTTAGATACTGAGGCCAAGCTGTTAGCTAGGCTAGTCAGTTAGCATGTTAGCTTTCCAGCAGTGAAGTATAAAACGCCCTCACGAACGAAACGTTAACGGTTTAAATCATTCACGATGACACAATTTACCATGGTGCCATCCTGATAATCCGGGATTTCTCCCCCTTTTCCAGGAGAAAGCACTTTTTTCTGGATGCCTTCCGCGCTGAGCTTCACAGCAACTTCCTCCATTCTCAGTGGTGGAAAATTTACAGTACCGGACTTAACCACAGGGGGGTGCTAGAGCGCGCGAGCAGCGTTCGGAAAAGATCGGTAATGATCGTTAATCCTCGGAAAGTGTTCGGGAAAAATCGGACTCATTCGGGTCAGATCGTAGCTGAAAGTGTTTTTCGGTTTACTGTGTTTAAACTATATAGTATATAATAATATATAATATAATAAACATAGATTTGGTTTATTTTCTAAAATCTATAGATTATATATTATATACAGTTTATTATATTATATATTGGTTTATATAATCAGACATTTTATATTTTCAATATTTAATATTTTGACAGTTTGTATTATTAATTCTATAGAATTCTCACACACAGGTACTAGAGTTCAGACTTATCCCAACACCAGACCACTGACCCACCCCCCTGACTGGCTCTCCCATGAGCCCCGTCAGACCCCTGTGACTGATCCAGAATGCAGCAGTTTGACTTGTCTTCAACCTTCCTAAATTCAGCCATGTCACACCCTTGTTGTGAAGTGAACCCTTCACTGGTTTCCTGTAGCAGCCTGCACTGACCATTGTGCTTGCACGCAGAGGATTTTGTCCTCCACATTTAACCCATCTGTTCAGTGAACACTCTAGGGGGTAGTAAACACATGTGCCCCATCCAGGGAGCAGTTGGGGGTTAGGTGACTTGCTCAATGGCACTTTGGTTGGTAAGGGGAATCGAACCGGAGACCTTCCCAATCACAGGGCTTGCTTCCTAACCACAAGCCTAAACTGCCCCTATGAAACCCTGATGCTCACCTAAGGTCAGGTCAAGTGTTTTTTATTGTTATTTCAACACAATTACGTTCCCGCAGGACAAAAGGTGCTACATAGAACAATAGACTACACAATACGATACAACATAAAGTGCACGTATGCAACAACGCAAGACCGTTTACAATAAGTGCTTGGCTACAAAAAAGCCGAAAATGGTCCAGCTCCTCCCTACCTGATGGCAATGGTCAAAACCAGATGTGCATCCAGAGCCCTTCTTGCTTCAAGTACAGCTCAGTTTGACCCTCCATCTTCCAAGGTGCATGGGAGGCAAACATCCAGACTCTTCCCTGTTCTGGCACCAAGGTGGTGGAATGAACTCCCCATGGGTGTCAGTACAGCAGAATCACTCAGTGAAGGAAGACACATCTGTTTCATCAGCACTTATATATATTACATCTTTTCAAGATCTCTAAGAAACGCTCACAATATAAATTCACTTGTAACACTGCAGTTATATATTTTCCTTTATTTGCTGCCTGAAGTACAAATGCAAATATGCATAAATGTGTAAATTAACATACATATTACACTGTTATAAACGTAATAGATAGATATATTTAACTTTATTGTCATTGCTCTGTACAAGGCAACGAAATACAGTTATTATCTACCAGAAGTGCAAATAGTAGCAATGTGCAACCAATACCGGCACAAGAACATGAGCAACAACATGTTCAACATGATGAGTAAATATATATACCAATAAGCCATAACATTAACACCACCTGCCTAAACAGCTATGACCCATCGAGGCATGGACTTCACTGCGGTATCTAAAACCAAGACATTAACAACAGATCCTTCTGTGGATCTTCTGTGGGATCAGACCAGCCCGTCTAGCCTTCACCTCCACACACATCAGTGAGTCATGGTCTTTCATGTCCCTGTCACAGGTTCACCAGTTTTCCTTTCTTGGATCACTGTTGGTAGGAATAGCCTCTGTTGATTCTTTTGATCACACAGCAAGCCAGTCGTCCTCCTGCGTTCCCGTGCAAAAGACTTCCTGCATCTCCTCTTTGTCCCATGTCGTCCTCCTTCTCATGGATCACCACGGCACGGTCAAGCACTGATGATTGTCCGTAGAGAGTGGCTTTGGAGACTACAGTCTGGTCAATCTTACCATTGCAGGAAAAAAAGTTTCCAAAATCCCCCGGATGGAGCGGATGGTGGACTCCTTCTGGGTTGTAATGGCCACCGGTGGAGTTGCAGCCCTTGCTGAGATCTCCATACTGATGAATGTGTATTGCTCGGGACTGAGAGTCAGATGCAGGCAGACCACGCAGACGGAACTTCACCTGTAACCTCTCCTGCGGGCTGATTTGTTTAAACTTGATGGATCCGCACACTCTGGGCATTCCTGACACCAGCTGGGTGTTGGGTTGCATCCTGCAAATAGCGTACAGCGGTCTGATTAACAGGTGAACAGGATGCTTCACCCTGTTCCTCCCACTCAGTGTCTGTGTGTGAAAGACAGTGATGAGCAAGAACACCACCGGGAGTGTGCTGGGTGTCATTTCTATGTATGTTTTCCTAAAAAACAGGGAAAAAGAAAACAGAAATGCTGATTAGAAATGCTGTTCACTTCCCACCGTTCGAGGTCATCTGTTTAATAACTAAGGAAACTGGAGAATCCAAAAGAACCCATGTAGATGGACTATGAACTGGTTTCACACAAAATATAGTGTCTGAGTTCTTTTAGGAAATGAGATCAGACATGCTACACCACTACTTCCTGACAAAATCTCAATTAAACCATAGCACCAATGAATTCAGTTGTGTGCCAAAGAACAGGTACAGATAAGCCTATGCAAAACTCACAGGCTGGCGATGGCTCCATGATGGGGTTTGTTAGGGTTTGATAGGGTTTGTTCAGCTGGCAAATTCATAGGTCCCTTGGTACATGTGTGCCAACTTTCTGACAAGTTTCAGTAGTTTATGTCCTGCATTAGGCAAATAGTTCACTATTCTTTCACTTTCAGACTCATCTGGGTTTGGGGTTTTGCCATTCACACCTATATCACCAGATCTCAACATTATCGAACACATCTGGGATGCCATGCAAAATAATCTCAGCTATGAAACGTAATCAGCGGTCACTTTGTACAAACCCCATGTCATTATGGAGCCACCACCAGTCTATGTATTTTGCATAGGCCTTATCTGTACCAGTTTTTCTGATGCTTCAGCATATACACATTTTACAGTTTATCTATATCCAGAGCATGCAGTTTCATGTTCAGTCACTCTTATATATGCTAGAATATCAGTATACACAAACCTGTACTGTTTTCTCGGGTTTGCTGGTCCTGCTGTGTCCTGGGTTTCTGCACCTCCTCCTTTTCTTTCAGTCTTTTATAAACACAAAGAAATGGGTTGTATAAGCCTGGTTGTGTAACCATTTCATTTTTATTTTTTTTCGGACACGTGTGTGTTATTACTGGTGTGTGACATTGTGATGTTCTCGGTGAGGAGCAGAGCATTTTAGGGCATTAAGGCAACAGCATTTTATATTATAATTATTATATTCGATTTTCTCAATCAATCAACAACAAACAACAACAACAACAACAACAACAACAACAACAACAACAGTACTACTACTACTACTACAAATAATAATAATGACACAGATGTATTTCATACTAGATAATTTATATTGTATATCTTTATATTTTTCATTATTTTACATTGTTAAATGAAGTTAGCATCTTCAATTTCAAACATGTCAAAGTGTGAGCATTAATAAATTATAATTAATAATACCATTTTTATATGTAAAAATAAAAAAGCTATATAAAACAGAATAATAAACATGTTGTTTTTTTTCTCTTTCTTTTAGTTAAAGCTCTGTAAACTGTCTGTCTGCTGAGAATTTAAAGTCGAATTAACAGTCACATAAACAGTTACTTGAGTAAATAGTTACGTTTTAAAGATGATAAACTTTAACCAAACAACAGCCAATCAGACAGCGAATAAGTCAGTCACGTGTAAGATTTAATTTACATACCGCGTTCGGGATCAGGCATCGAGATTTATTTCAGAAATGTAAGAGTATTATTAAAAATTTTAGTCACACAACAGCACATGTTTTATAAATATTATATAACTATAGAGCACTGTATACGTAAAAATATATGTACATAAAAAAAAAAATCTGTATAACCTACCGTCATCTTAAGAACTGGTCACAGGTCGGTGTTTATTAGCACGCTATGAGTTCGTTCTTACTGCGCATGCCTGAATACTTGCAGTCTAAGCTACGAACTGAGAAGTCCCTTTCTCTCCTGTGCTTAGGGGAAAGTCCCCGGACACTGAACAGAGATGTTCTGCCTGAACCGCAGCTCATGAGCTTGTAACGGTACTGACTCCTGCCAAGACGCCGCTCTCCGGCTGAGCAGAGTATCACAAGCCATGTTGGTCATTCCTAGAGGAATGCAGGTACTGTACACTGCAACAGAACGGGGCTCATTCTCAGGATGCGCAGTCTTTTGTGTTTAGTTTTATTAAGTAACAAAAATAATTTTAAAATCTAAAATTTAATTTAAAATTTAAAATCTATTTTGAAAAAAAATCTATTTTTTTCTATATTTCAAAATATAAAACACTTATTTTATTTTATTAACTTTTATTCAACCACCACTTCAACAATCCACTATATAATATGAAATATATTATTAAAATCTGATTATTAAAAACTTTAGAAATGATTTAGTGCATTAAACGCCCCCTTCCTTTCACCGCTCAGTGGTATGATCCGTTTCCATGGAATCAAGGACCGCCATTTTCAAACGTCAGTTCAGTAGGGTGGCCATATAAAGTGCCCGTAAAGAAATCGTCATCAATTAATACTAATTTTATAATCATTAATAGTGTTCTGATAAAATGTTTTAATTTAATCTTATCTAAAACCCTAAAAAGGTATATATATATATATATATATATATATATATACATAATAACAATATATTTAATTATAATAATATATGTCCATAGACCATACTAATGTTCTCATATTTATCTGATACTATTTGCTGTTCTGGTAGATACTTTTTTTAGACTGCATTTCTCTGCCTTGTACATGTACTGAGCAATGACAGTGGAGTTGGATTAAAGTGTTCCAACAATGGAGTTGAATTGAAATCTATTTAATCAGGCGATTATAACAGCCACCTAAAACGGGTCCTGACGACGCAGGATGACACGAGCGCTACCCCCCTTTCCTCTTCCTCTCACTACACCCCCACCCACTCCTCCCGGCACCAAACGCGGCAATTTTTTAAGATGGGCGGATCTTGCGCATGCGCCGTAGCCGCAGTTTTGTTTGAGGGGAGTTCTCGTAGTGAGAGAAGTGAATGTTGGCCGGAAAGGAGAGAGGAGTTTACCTCAGAACACGCACCGCTACGGACGTTTAATCAGTCAGAATTCAACTTATTCAACACCGGACACATCGTAGGTGCTTAATGCGTCTCTCTGACCATGTTAGGACATTATCCAAGCGCGGAGAAATCGCAGCTCGTCAGCTATGTGGAGGATTACCTGGAGTGTGTCGAGTCTCTTCCTCTGGACATTCAGAGAAATGTCTCACTTCTGAGGGAAATAGACACCAAATATCAAGGTTAGTCATGTCTCACCTCTCCGAGTGTGTTTATAGACTCGCCTCATGATTTACATGTTCACTTAGCTACCTCTCTGACCTGGTTCTCTCTCTCTCTTTCTCACACACACACACACACACACACACACACAGTGTTCCTCATCATTCACAACATGTTCACTTTTCATATGAATCCCTCTCTCTCTCTCTCTCTCTTTCTCTCTCCCTTCCCCACCCTCCCCTTCAGCCATTTCCCTCATTAATCCTTCACTCTCTGTCTTTTTAATTTCATTTCACTCAAAACCTCTCAGAAATATACCCACTGTTTCCTTCACACTGTACTTCACTTCCTTACTCATCTCCATCTGTCCATTCAGTCCACGGTAGAGTTGAGCACAGCACGGCAGAGTTGAGCACAGCACGGCAGAGTTGAGCACAGCACGGCAGAGTTGAGCACAGCACGGCAGAGTTGAGCACGGTACGGCAGAGTTGAGCACAGCACGGTACGGCAGAGTTGAGCACAGCACGGTACGGCAGAGTTGAGCACGGCACGGCAGAGTTGAGCACAGCACGGCACGGCAGAGTTGAGCACAGCACAGCACGGCAGAGTTGAGCACAGCACAGCACGGCAGAGTTGAGCACAGCACGGTAGAGTTGAGCACAGCACGGTAGAGTTGAGCACAGCACGGTAGAGTTGAGCACAGCACGGTAGAGTTGAGAACAGCACGGTAGAGTTGAGAACAGCACAGTAGAGCTGAGTAGAGTACAGTAGAGTACAGTAGAGTTGAGCACAGTGTGGTACAGTTGAGCACAGTAGAGTAGAGTTGAGCAGAGCACAGTAAAGTAGAGTAGATCCTGATCCTGAGAAATCAGATCCAGTTCATGTTTTGTATTGTGTTTCAGTTACACATGCATATGTATATTCTCACACACACATGTGCACACACACACCTACACACCTGAACAGGTAATAACGGGTGTATATGTATGTAGGGCACTACAAGTGTGCTGGCTACTACAGTGATTTGTGATTTGAACTCCGCATTTAAGATGAAAGTGAACTATTTGCCTACTGCGCTTGCACACAGAGGAATGTGACCTCCGCATTTAACCTGTCCGTGCAGTGAAACACACACACACCAGTGAACACTAGGGGGCAGTGAACACATTTGCTCCGAGTGGGGGGCATACTATGATTGTAGTTTGCAGTGTGTATAAGTTTTTAGTCACATAAGGACTTCTTATACATAAGGACAATCTAACTGCCACGTTCACTCGGTTACCATGGCAACAACGTTGTGGTTGGGGAGGTGAAATATTGGCATTGTGCTATATATATATTTGGGTCTATATGGATCACGTGACTACTGTTTGTGCCCCAACACACGTGACACGAAACATCCTTTCTGATTTAATGACGAAATCCAGCGATACAGTGGCAGGTAGATGATGTTTACATCTGCACCCTAGCTGGACTGTTCCCTTATGTGTGTTATTTGTCTAGGTTAGTCCGACTAACCGAGGCACAATGTATCCACATTCAGACACGCTCCTGATTGGTCGGCTGGGAGTCGCGGGAATGTCCTGTTGCCTACCAAGATGTTTTCAGAGTAATTTTATTCCAAATACATAATACATCTTAGATTTTAACAGTACACTTGTCCCTCACTGTGTTCTAGATTTTTCTGTCCTCTGCAGGCCAGGGACATGCTCATGTCCCATAACCATGTTTAGCTCTAACCGTTAACATACGGTTTAAAGATCAGACAGATGTTTCAACGAGTACGAGTGTTTACTCTCACTACTTTTTACTGAAATACCTACAGACTGCTGGGGCTTCCTGTCGTCACCTAGAATCACCTGATCATTACAGATGAGGACATCAGCACAGTACAGCACGGTCTCCATCTAAAAACAGACCTTTAAACAATAGCTGGGTGTTTTTACAGACCTTGGTTAAGTGTGTGTCGTTTAGTCATTTATGCAGAGAAAACGAGAGAATGGAAATGTAATATTTATTAGGCTTACTATTTTTATTAGTGTGTTTGGAAGCCATGTTTTGATCTAAAACGACTCGCAGGTGAGTGTGTGAGGGTTGACACACAGTCGCTCGGATGTTCTGCTCTAAACTTCCTGTTTGTGTTTTTCGTTCAGAGATTCTGAAGGAGGTAGATGATGTGTTCGAGAAGTATAAAAAAGAGGCGGACGGGGCTCAGAGGAAGCGCCTCCAGATGCAGCTGCAGCGCGCCCTCATCAGCAGCCAGGAGCTCGGCGACGAGAAGATCCACGTCGTCACGCAGATGATGGAGGTGGTGGAGAACCGCTCGCGCCAGATGGAGGCTCACTCGCCCTGCTTCTTGGACCCCGGCGACGCCGAAAGGCCGGCTGAAAAAACCCGCCACGAGACGGCAAGCGCCGCCACCAACGCTATAGCAGAGCGGTCCTCGTCGCGCAGACCTCGCCGCCATCGCAACAGCGAGAGTCGCGACTCGTGTTACAGCGCTAACGGCGCTAACGGGATTATGGAGGACCCGTGCGACGAACCTGTGTCTCAGCCGCCCCGTGAGAAGAAGTCTAAATCGGCCAAGAAGAAGAAACGATCGAAAGCCAAGTCGGAGCGTGAAGTTTCTCCCACCGTGGAGTTCAACATTGACCCCAACGAGCCGACATACTGCCTGTGTGAGCAGGTGTCTTACGGAGAGATGATCGGCTGTGATAACGAGCAGTGTCCCATCGAGTGGTTCCACTTCTCCTGCGTCGGACTCACTTACAAACCCAAGGGCAAGTGGTACTGTCCAAAGTGTAGAGGAGACAGTGAAAAGACCATGGACAAAAGCACAGAGAGGCCCAAGAAGGACCGCCGGTCGAGGTAGTGCCTCAGAAACAAGTTGAGTGGGACGGCAAGTCTGAGCCACGTGTATGGAACATTCCAGACTGCTGCAGAATGTTCGTGCTCCACAGATTCCTCACACACTGAACACACACACACACACACACACACACACTGAACACACACACACACACACACACACTGATTGGTCTGAGTTAATCTCGTCTCTAAGCTCACTGATTGGTCGAGGAAAACAACCTGGCCGTGGTTGGTTCGTGTTAAAATCATGCTAACGGCGGGATTAGTAACGAGTAACCAGTAAACGGGAGACATGTAGAACAGACCCTTACTTGGCCTTTGAGTGGATCTGTGGAGCAAAACCATGGTGGTGTTCCAGTTCACACAGCAACACTCCCTTGTCCACTCCCCCTCTGTCGTCTTGAGGGCTGTTCCGTGCCGCACGAGAGTAAAGTAAAAGTTAACACGCGTGAGATTTCAGCGGTGTCATCTTGAACGTTATGTTAATACGGGTCGGTTTGCAAAGTAGCGAATTAGCGTTTAGAAAGGAAGTGACACCTTTATAATGCGATGAGGGAGAGTTACAGAGCTGGAACACGGGAACAGGAGATCAGCCTTGAAGTTCCTGCGTGAAAAAATAAAAGACTCCCAAAACTGCCATCAGTGTTTATAAGATACAAAAAATTTCAGACTTTATTTTTTTCATTTTAGCATCAGAACGGCAACTTTGAGAACGCACAGGAGGTGACCGTCACCACGTCTGTGATTTTATTTCCTTTAACACCGAGGTGGAGATCTGAAAACGTCTTCCATTGAGAGAGCGAGAGAAAGAGAACGCTCCTGTGTTTCTTTTGGGTTTGAACAGTCTGGTGTAATGTTTTTGGTTTTGTTTTTCCTTAAAAAAATACAGACGACGTTTTGTGTATTTAAATAAACCTGTGCTTTACATCTCGGCGTGTGATTGGTGCGTGCTTGCAGGATTTTCACAGCACAAACAATGTGGCAAATAATGTCTGACACCAAAATGTCTTCATGTGATGTGTGTGAGAGAGACGGAGAGAGAGAGACCGAGAGAAAGAGAGAAAGCGAGGGGCATACAGAGAGAGATGAAGAGAAAGAGACGGGAAGAGACAGACAGAGACAGGGAGAGAGAGACAGAGACAGACAGAGAAGCCCACATTCTCTGATGCCTCACATTGTAGTGACTTTATATACAACAAATTTTATTTTAAAAACTCTTAACGTGGTGCACGTTTTAAACCGATTCTCTGTTTCTACACCATATTGAACAGGAAGTCAGTGACGGTTTGTTGGGAGTCAGTGTACTTGACTGATTTACACAATAGCCAATAGCATTTAATATACACAAGGCCACACCCACCCTGGTCCTAGTCCACATGTACATGTACCTTGTATGCACGACTGTCGTTTTAACACGGTTTTGAGGTTTGGGTGGGTTTGAATGAAAGTTCCCTCACTGTTCTTGTTTTAGTGAAACACACACTAGGAGATACATGTGCCTGGAGCAGTGGGCAGCCCTGACCACACTGTCACCAGGGAGCAGTCGGAGGTGAGGTGCCTCGCTCAAGGACACTTCAGTCGTGTCTTGTTGGTGCAGTAGTAAAACCCCAGATGTTTTGGCTCTTCCAGATATTCTGCTGCTCTTTTGTGGCAGTCCTGAACAGATCAGTGACCTCCACAGTCCATTCTAATACCTGTGTTCGTCAATACTGTAATAAACTGCCACTGCCAACAGTAGGTCTACGGCAGCGTCCGAAATGACATACTCTAATACTAATTAGTATGCAAATCTAGTATGCAACACTATGTAGTGCATCGGAATACCTAGTATGTATCAGGTAGTATGTGAAAAGTTCCCAGATGTCCTACCAGGTCGGGAGAGATTTTCTAGTACGCTCCACCAGCACACTAGCTGAGCCTGACGTATCCCATAATGCACTGAGAGCAAACTGAGAGCCTGTTTTATCTGTAAACTAGATGTAGGAAGTTTATGATTCTCAGTTTAGGCTGAGCTGAGGGAACATTTTTAATTATAAACCAAATTTAAAGTTTATTTAAATTGAAACAATTAATTGAAATAATTATCGCGTGGGACTCGAGCGGTGTTACGTCAAAGGTTGTTGGTAAGATGGTGGATCGAGTGGGTACAAGTTGGTGTGCATACTACACGCTCCCATACTAGATTAGTGATCTAGTATGTAGTATTGAAGTATGCCATTTTGGACGCTGCCGACTGTGCCTCATCCACCTGCTGCACAACATGAGGGAGGCTCCTGTGTGTAATAAACCCTGCTAGCACATGTCTACTCCACACACTGCTCCAGGTCAAGTATATAATCAGTGATGTAGTGAAGCAGCCTGCAGGGGGCAGTAATGAGTGAGATGACTGCTCACTGGTACTCAGCTGTGTGTGTACAGTACAGGTCTGTGTGTTTGGTCAGAATAATTGTTTTACCGTTATTGATGTTCAGGTGTTGATTAATTTATAACCAATCAGCAGCTCTGATAGTAGTGCAGGTTTATATTAAAACACTTGGTCTTCTTCTGATTTTGTTTCTATAGCAACAAATCATTCACAGATGCCAGAAAAAAACTGTCACACCAGTCTAATACTTGGTGCGTCCCCAACAGGACGCATGGACTCAATATTCTGTAAGTAAAAAAAAACAACCCAAAACCACAGACGTTCCTCCAGAACGCTTCACAATCCTGTTGTGATTTCTGTGTTTCACAGCGCATCACATGACGTCCCAGACGTGTTCAATAACGTTAAGATCTGGTGATTTAGGTGTGACTAACTAATGCCCAAACTCAGATGAGTGTTCCTCTAACCATAATCTGGCATTTCTAGACATGTGTGGTGGTTCATTGTCCTGTTGGAAGAATGAATACAGGACATAAAGAGGTGGATCTCATCACACATAGTGTTCACCTGTCAGAGACGTCTGGAGGTGTCCCAGGGGTCAGACATCATTATGGAGACACCAGCAGACAATGATAAACAGATTAAGACACTGTAACGTGGTGAGGTTTTCTGTGACGAGATTAAGGAGTCTTCAGTGTCAGTGCTTTCTTACAGTTAAAGGCAGAGTAGTAAGTCCTCTGGGGGACATAAGAGGACATCAGAGAGAGTAAAGCAGAGGGTGATGAGAGGATAAAAGACTTTGGGGTAATATAAGAGGAATATAAGATTTGGAGACATGCTGTTTTGCCTGCAGTTTGTGGTGGTAAGAGTAACATTATAGTCTGGTTCCTCTCAAGGTTCTTCTTCCTCACCACTGTCACTTTTGGCTTCTCATCAGGGATCTAATTTATATAAATATAAAATCAGAATTTCATATCTCCGTAAAGCTGCTTTGGGACAATGTCCATTATTTATAGTGCTGTATACACTGATCAGCCACAACATAAAGACCACCTGCCAAAAAAAAAAGCCACTTAAACAGCTGAGCCCAGGACTCCACAACATCTGTGAGATTGGACCAGACAGTCTGGACTTCATCCCCACACACATCAGTGAGTCTTGGTCTCCACATGACCCTGTCACCGGGTCACTGGTTGTCCTTCCTTGGACCACTTTTGGTAGGTATTACCCACTGTATACTGGGACACACTCTACAAGAACTGCTGTTCTGGAGATGATCTGATCCAGTCGTCGTCTAGACATCAGTTTGAATGAGGTGATGATTTCCTCCTGAGAGTCTTTCATGTGACAGGGTCGGGGTGTCATGTTCACTTAGAGGATCCGTAAAGAAAACCCAAAACGGTGTCGCTTTCACATGACTGAAGACCTGAAGACCTCACAGTCCACTGATCAAAATCCTGCCTCCCTCCCCAAAAAAAAAATAAAAACACACACAAAAAAACAGTGGAGTTATTAAAATCCTCCTTAAGGTCCTCACCAGACCTTAATAAATAAAAATAACACTTAACACTGTTATGAATGTGATGTGTAGGTGTGAGTGTGGAGCGGAATGTATGTGTAAGTGAATGACCACAAGGCTTGCACTCAGAAGAATTGGACTCACTTGCTCGGAGCAGGGGACATCTTCATCCACGGCCCCTGAAGAGCAGGTGGGGGGGTTTGATGCTTTGCTCATGGGAAATTCAGTCATGCCTTGTCGGAATGGGGGATCAAAGGGCAACATTCCTGTCACAAGGGCAGTTCCTTATCCCTGAGCCTTGAGGGATCTTGAGCTTTCTAACAAGAGTCTAAGTACACACCGTCTGACCAATCAGATTTGAGCACAGGTATAATAATAATAATAATAATAATAATAATAATAATAATAATAGTAATAAAATTATATAATAAATAAAATAATAAATTATCTGTCCAACTGCAGTCTTCTGTTAAAACAAAATAAAAATGCATAAAAAGATGCCTAACTTATTTTTTGGATATTAAAGTGTCAAAATATCATGTGGTGCAACCAATAATGGAAGTAATTGTATTCAATTCTAAATAAGACATCTGGTTTATGTGGCTAGAAATATAAATCACTGATTCAGTATTAAGTTAACTGTCTGTTTCAAAACATTTTATTAGTTTTATGTGATATAAAGGATATATAAGTATGTTTAGTACGTTTAAAAAGGCGACTGTGATGTTTATCAAACAAACATATGAGATAATTATTTACTAAATCTAAAAGCGAGGCAGATTGTCTGTTTCTGAACATGTTATATTACTGAGAACTTGTTAAGGCAATTCATTGAATTTAAGATAAATCCTGGTCGCACCACATGACATTTTGTAAAGTCATCGCCAATTTATCTGGATTTAAAAACACTAAAATTGCTTAATTTATTTTTTTTATATATGAACTTATGTGTACACAACATTCTTAATGTTTGAACAATTTACAAAAATACTCAGATTTTCAGTATTTTAGAATTAGCTAGTCAAAAACCTTAGACATCATTGACTCAAATATGTGTCAATTATTACAAGTCTAAATTATTGTAATTTGCTCTTTAATTATAAAAATATCTGTGATTTTGTTTTAGTTTAATCTGTTAAGTATCGACGGAATACTATAGAATATGTAACAATACAGACTGAGGTGAGAATATATATATATATATATATATGTGTGTGTGTGTGTGTGTGTGTGTGTGTGTGTGTGTGTGTGTGTGTGTGTGTGTGTGTGTGTGTGCATGCTCTGGTCTCTGTCACTGTGGGTTTTGAATTGGATACCTTAAGTTGCCCCAGGTGTAAGTGTGTGTGAATAGGTGTGTGTATGTGGTATCCTGTGATGGATTGGTGCTGGGGGGTTATTTCTAACTTGCACCCAGTGATTCTGGGTGGGCTCTGGACAAACCGTGACCCGGACAGACAAAGATTCTACGGCTGTAGAATTTCTTTTAATCAATTTTCAGACAAGACAAAAACATTATTTATCAACATAATCTCCTGCGTTTCGATCCACTTTGTCCATCTGTCAACAAGCTTCCATATTCCCTCATTAAAACTGTTTTATTCTGAGCTGCGAGCTACTAATGCACCTCTGTCGTCACCTCTTCATCAGATGTGAATCTTCATCCTCTTACAGCTTCTTTTAAAGAAACAAACAGTGGACAGTCTGATGGGGTGAGATCAGGACTATAATGAGGACACTTTAACACCTCAAAATGAAGTATTTGAAGAGTGTGGTTGGTGCGGACAGCGGTGTGAGGACGTGTCTGTAACAACATGACACTCTTGGATGGCAGCTCTTTAGTACTGCAGTAACAAATGAACTGACGTAACATGTTCAAACCTGCAGAGACAGAGACCTCGTACAGAAAGTGTTAACTGGAGTGCGGATTATTTTCGACTCACCATTCTTAAAAAACCTCTTCTGGGGTTAGTCTTAGGCTTGTGGTTAAGGAAGACGCCTTAGGATCAGCAGATCCCAGGTTTGAGCCCTGTATCCGACAAAACATGACTGAAGTGCCCTTGAGTAAGGCACCTAACCCTCAACTGCTTTCCAGGTTCTGTGGATCAAACGACTGCCCACCCCCACGGGCATGTGAGCTCACTGCCCCCTAGTGTTTACTAGTGTGTGTATGTGTGTGTTTCACTGCTCGGGTGGGTTAAATGCTGAGTAAATTTTACTACACAACTTTTACTACTGGTCAAAAAGACTAGTTCACTTTCACTATATTCCTTAAATCCTGGTATTTTTTCCTCTATTTTAATGTGACGTCGTTTTAAACGAATCAAGAAAAATGCATCAGTTTTTAATTTTGGAAGTTGAGGGAATTATCGCGGTATCGTGAACGGGATATTGATCGTACACGGTACGTATCGTGTATCTCTGCAGTCTGGCCTGTAGGTGGAGTAACGGAAACATCTGCGCGCGCTCTCCTCCTCCTCCTCCTTCCCCTCCTCCTCCTCTCGGTCTCTCGCTCGCACCTCACCGTCACGCAGAAACTCTACCAGAGAGAGAGAGAGAGAGCGAGAGAGAGAGTCAGGAGTCTCGAGCTCCCGGACACGGAGAGCGCGCGGCACCGGGAGACATCTAAGAGGAGATCAAAGCGGACCAGCGCGCGCTGTTTCCCTGCACGCGATTCAACAGAGACACCATAAATCAGTAGTGTGTGTGATAATATTTATTTATTTATTTATTATTATTATTATTATTACTATTATTACTATAAATTAAAAAAACCGGGGCAGAGTCTCCAGCGCACGAGCCTCCGTGGGGCAGAATGGAGGGAGGAGGAGGAGGGCGCGTGCCGGTGCGTTTCTTCGTGAAGATGAACGGATGAATTCTGCGTGCGCGAGACGATGCGCTCATTGAGGCAGGAGGTGAATGTTCAGAGAAGAACCCAGGGATGATCCTGCTCCAGTGCGTGTCTTTTATTATTATCATTAATATCACTAATATTATTATTATTATTCCCGCCTATTTACCGATCTCATCATGATCTGAGGCTCGGTGATGGACCTGGTGGATTTACCGTCAACCCAGTGAGATGTGACAGTGCGCTGGTGTGTTTCATGCGCAGTGAAGCTGCAGTGTGGAGTCTAGTCTTCATGGCCTTCCTCTGAGAAGCTGAGTGAGAAAGCAGGAGATGGAGAAGTTCCTGCAGATCGCACCTCACTCCCTGGCCATCGTGCTGAGCCGTGTGGGCTCGGACGACTCCCCCGCCGTCACAGAGAAGCTCCAGCACCACCACGCCGGATACGAGATCTTTGCTGACTTCAAAGCCGAGAACATGCAGCACTTCTGGAACAAGAAGGTGACGGACGCCATAGCGGAGACCTTCTTTCTAGGATGGATAGACGAGCATGTCCTGCTCATCCAGGGCAAGGAGGACCACTTGGAAGTGCTCAGGGAAGGATGGACGCGCAGAGCCCTCAAACCTCCACGGGGCTTCGAGATCAAGTGCATAGGTAAGTCTGGAGGAGTGGTGTGGATCACTGGACTTTCGGGAATGTTTGATGCTTTCTCATTAAGATGGTTTTCACATTTTCTCTGTGTCTGTGTGAGGACCGTCTTAGATCTTCAATAATTATGTGTTGGGTTTACAAATGGAATGTAATTTATCAGACGAAACATGAAACAGGAACGCAAATGGTCATGAGTTAAATCATCTGCACCAGAAAGCATTATTTACTGATGTTGGTTTGAACATCTCAGTAGGAACGTTTCCGCTACGAATCACAGTCCTGCTTTAGTCTTGAGTTTCTGCTATAAGGCTAACATAGTAACAGGTAGAATACCAAGAAAACTATCACAATAGACACACCACCTTTACTCTGTCTTCCTGAATGGTAGATGTTGCCTACCTAGATGTCCTTCCAAGAGAAAGTGTAGAAACATTTAAACTAGCTAAAGCTAGCTGAATCTTGTCATTTTGGGGTTCAATATGGCCGCCATGACAGTTTTTAGTTCTGCGAATGTTTATAGGTAACAAAATATAACAAGAACCTCAGAGACATGTTTATTACAGGTCCTGAACATGTCCACATGGTTTAAAGTGCACTAACACTGTACAGTGTGTTTCTACACTGTTGAACTGTGTAGTGCACATCATCCAGGGTTGTGATATTTGTAGAGGAGTAATGTTTTAAATCAAACGCTAACATTTTTATTTATAAAAACAAGAAGACAGAACTGACCGATCCAAAGCAGATCCAAACCATATCGTGCTATAAGACCAGGTTAGATTTTATTACAACAGATCAGACCAGGCTAGCCCATATCAGAACAGACAACATCAGATCAGACTAGAATAGATTATATCAGACTTGATCAGATCAGACTAGACTGTATCAGAGCAGATCAGACCCATCCAATCAGACTAGACCATTCCAGAGCATATCTCACAAGACTAGACTATATCAGAGCAGATCAGACTAGACTAAATCATATCAGAACAGATCAGACCAGACTAGAGCACAACAGAGCAGATTAGACCTGATCAGACTAGAAAATGAACTGATCAGATGATATCATGTTAAACCAGAGTGGAACATTACAGGACAGAATAAAGTTGGACCAAGTTGACTCTACCAGACACCTTTGTCTATTTAAAACGACAGACACTTGCAGTGTATTGTGGGTAATGTGCAGTCTCTTTATCCCTATCAGGAAGTCTCATTAGAAAACATTCTGTGTTCTAGTGGGAACTCAAATCACTGTTGACTTCCCACTGGACGTTCTGTCCCTCAGCCTGACAGGACGAGTGATATGTGTTCATTTGTGGAATTTTCCAGCACAGTTTTGTGTGTGAGTGTGTGTGTGTGTGTGTGTGTGTGTGTGAGAGTGTGTCTGTGTGAGTGTGAGTGTGTGTGTGTGTGTGTGTGTGAGTGTGTCTGTGTGAGTGTGTGTGTGTGTGTGTGTGTGTGAGTGTGTCTGTGTGAGTGTGTGTGTGTGTGTGTGTGTGAGTGTGTGTGTGTGTGTGT
>JAOVVF010000039.1:28481013-28496456 GCA_028565595.1 Duopalatinus emarginatus | reverse complement strand
TATGAAGGGTGTGTGAGGTGTGTGTGAGGGGTATGAAGTATATAAGGGGTGTATGAGGGGTGTGTGTGAGGTGTGTGTGAGGGGTATGAAGTATATAAGGGGTGTATGAAGGGTGTGTGAGGTGTGTGTGAGGGGTATGAAGTATATAAGGGGTGTATGAGGGGTGTGTGTGAGGTGTGTGAGGGGTATGAAGTATATAAGGGGTGTATGAGGGGTGTGTGTGAGGTGTGTGTGATGTTCATAGAGGAAAGTCTGTGGTATATGTGTGAGTATATTAGTTTGTGGTTACTTTTCTGGACACAGAGTTTAAAACTCAGAGTCAAGTGCACATTTTTAATCAGTGTAAAAATATTGTTTTATAAAAATCTGACTTATTTATTATTAGTAGCTGACGATTTGCTGCCACCTGCTGGTGTGGAGGTGTAAAGAGCTCTACTCTTATATACTGATAAGGATGTTGGTTTTTTACTGAAGTGCCAGAAAGGCCTGTGCTAAATACACAGCTGGCCCCCAGGACCCCTGGGACACCTCCAGACGTATCTGACAGGTGAACACTATGTGTGATGAGTTCCACCTGTTCATGTCCTGGATTCATTCTGACAGGTTTGTCCTCTTCTGACAGGACAATGGACCACCACACACGTCTAGAGACACCAGATTATGGTTAGAGGAACACTCATCTGAGTTTGGGGATTAGTCATTCACACCTAAGTCACCTGATCTTAACGTTATTGAACGCGTCTGGGCCGTCATGTGACACAGTGTGGAACACAAAAATCCTCCACCTTGGAATACAACAGAACTGTGGAGCGTTCTGGAGGAAGTCTGGGGTTCAGTATATACAGAATATTTACACAGGCTGGTGGAGGACATGTCCTGTTGGGGACGTACCAAGTGGTGTAGCAGATTTTCTCAGACTTCAATCAGGACTCTCTCTCTCTCTCTCTCTCTCTCTCTCTCTCTCTCTCACTCACTCACACACACACTTCTCACACTGTGGATGCAAAGCTGGTGAGCTCATCGGCTGTTGCCATTGCGTTGCCATGGTTACAGCTGCTGTTGCGGCTTAGAGAGAAGATGGCTGTCGTGTATGTGTGTGTGTGTGTGTGTGTGTGTTTTACTCCTCTCTCCTTGTGTATGAATGAACAGAGTGAGCTTGGCTATGTAGTCCCCCCACCCTTATTGTTTGTCTCTCTCTCTATCTGTCTCTCTGTCTCACGCTGTTTGTCTTCCATTGTCTTTACGGCACATTTCTCTCTGTCTGTCTGTCTGCCTGTTTGTCTGTATGTCTGTCTGTCTGTCTCACTATTCGTCTCTATTTCTCACTCTGTCTTCCTTTGTTTCTTATGTCATATGTCTCTCTGTGTGCAAGTCTGTCTGTTTGTCTAAATCTGATTGGCTTTGTGTCTTCCTCTATATTTTTCTCTCTGTGTATGAGATAGATAGATAGACTACAATAAACAATGTGAGAAATAAACATAATTTAGTCCTACTTATTATACCACACTCTAAAGTAAGATTCATAAGTATAACTAATAATTCATAAATACTGTGTGTGTGTGTGTGTCTGAGCCTCACAGAACTCAGAGCTGCAGTAACAGGTCTCTGCCATTAGGTGGTGCTGTAGTGCTGAGAATCAACCCCACTTCATGGCTGTTAGAGTGTTTTTAATGGGTCTCAGAGTCACTCTGATCAGGGATCAACACTCAGACTGAAACTTTCCATTAGCTGGTGATGTAGTGAACATATTCACATTACTGCTGACAAGATGGTGCTGTTAAAAACACACACGGTCACCAGATACAGGAACAAATACACTGTTCACACCATCGACATTTACACCATATACACCACGAGACACTTTATTTAAGCTTCTGATGTCAGTTTTCTGCACATGTTACCTTAACATGTTACCTAACATGTGCCCTAACAAGTGAAAGTGAAGTGACTGACCTAGTGTTATAGGGCCAGAGGTAGGGTTATTGACCTGCTGTGCTTACACAAAGTGGAATCTGAACTCCAGATTTAACCCATCTGTGCAGTGAAACACACACACACACACACTGGTGAACACACACACACACACACACACTGGTGAACACACACATGCCCAGAGAGGTGGGCAGCCCCTATCCATGGCAGCCAGGGAGCAGTTGGGGGTTTAGAAGCCTTGTTCAAGGGCACTTCAGTCAAGTCTTTTCGGTTGTGGAGATCAAACCTGGGACCTTGCTTTGGTTTGGGATGTCACTGAACTAGAAGTTAAACACCTATAATAAAAATATCCAAAAATAAATATTATAAACTAATATTAAAACCATCATAACTACTATGCAAATGACTTAGTAATAATAATAATAATAATAATAATAATAATAAACATTATGATTAAGGGATGACACATGGTATCACATGGTGGAGGTGTCTTTAATTATCCTGAAAGGGAATCAGAAGCTCACCGTACATCACCCTGATTATTACATGTCTGCTTAATAAAAATAATTTTAAAATGCTTTTATTAGACTGTACATTTGCAGCTGTGTAAAATCTGAAGCTCTCTTATGATCAGCTTCACCTTAAACGCTCTAATTATGTTAAATAATTTTCTTAATGATATTAGAAATGCAGTAACTGTTTCTGCCACTGGGGGCACTGATGAGTCGACAGTGACCCTTTATTTAATAATTAAAATAAGACAATGTGTTCTGTGGGTTGATATAATCAGACTATGTTCAGAAATGTGTCCATGGCAGGAGACTATGTTATTCATGACATCATCGACTGTTCAGAAATAACAGACTGTAAAATGTAATTAACCAATCAGAACAGAGTATTCAAAAAGCAGAGTAATAAAAAATAAATAGTAATTCCAACTGTTCCACAGTTAAATTGCTATTAATAGATATAAACAAATAAATGAATGCATTAAATAAATACAAATTATATAATAATTAAAAAAGATGCTGTTATATTATTTTCATTATATTAACTTTTCAAATTATTTCAAATTTTCAAATTATATTATAATATTATATTAGTTTTCTAACTTAGAAATTTTAAAATAATTATTTGCTTATTTAACATTGTATAGCTGTATAACAGTCATATGGAGCTTGCCATTATAGACAGATTATAAAGAGAAATTAATTAAACACAATAAATGCAAATAAATCTTTAATATTAATAAACAGTGAATCAATAATGGCAAAATTAATTCGAAGTCACATGTTAAAATACAATTTAGGCTGAAGTAATTAAAACTCAGATTCATCCCCTCAACAGATCTCATGCCAATAAACTGCAGTTTACCGTAGCAATTCTACCAACAAATGTCGGAAGATTGTTTTACTCATAATTCACTATATCCGAATTTCAGAGGGTCAGAAGTTTACATACACCAAGCTGACTTGGCCGTTACATCCCTTGTGTCTTTAGAAGCTTCTGATAGGCTAACTGAAGTCATCTGAGTTAATTGGAGGTGGACATGTGACAGTATTTCAGTGCCTGCCTTCAAGGAGCACCTGCATCTTGGCTTTACATCCCAAGAAAACAGATAAGACATCAGAACATGAATTGTGTCTTTCTACATGTCTGGTACAACCTTGGCAGGAATTTCCCATCATACTTCCAAAGTTCTGGCAGAATGGCTTAAGGACAACAACATTATTATGATAATAGAGAGACCATAACAAAGCTCTGACCTCAACCCTACAGAACATTATGAGAACAAACGTGTGTGTGTGTGTGAACAAGCTGGTCTACAAACCTGACTCAGGTACACCAGTTCTGTCATGAGGAATGGGATACAATTCCAGCAGTGTACTAGGAAAAGCTTGTGGAAGTCTATCAGAAATGTTAGGCCCAAGTTACACAAATGAAAGGGAACGCTTCGAAATACTGAACACATGTATGGAAAGGTCTGAGCCGCTGGGAATGTGATGAAAGATGTGTGTGTAGTGTTGTTCTAATATTACAGAGTCGTAGCATGTAATAGTCATCCTAACTGACCTAAAAGATATTTTAAGATATAAGGTTGAAATATCAGGAAACTCTGAGTTTAAGGTGGATGTAAACCTTTGACTCCAACTGTACATAAGTAATAATAAATAAATAAATAATACAAGAAACATATATGTAAAAATGACTGGGCTTACGGTGTAATATAAAAATATAAACCAAATAATCATTTTGTAATGTTGAATAATATGAACATGTGTACACACACACAATCACACACACACACACACATACACACACACACACTTATGTTTCTGATTGGTTTTTAAACACACTGTGACAGATGGGAGTCTTTCTGAGACCCTGTCACTGTTAAATAAACTGTAAGTGTTCAGTAAAAGGGGCGGTGTAATCGGGTCAGGGGCGGCGTCACTGCGTTTGATCAGCCTTTTAACCCCGCCCCCTCGCTTGTATCTATCGACAAAGCGTGACATCAGCATTGTTAGCTGTTTATTAGCGGTTCATAGGAGTGTTACACAAACCCACACAGCGTTAAGACTGACGTGTGCCTGCAGTGCATCATGGGTAAATTCTGTGTGTCTGGAATTTCTGAACCTCGTCGTCTGCAAAATGGCTTTAAAATCCTCAGCGGTTTAAATTTGTAACAGAAAAAGAAGACAATTTTAAGGTTTAAAGTCACAATCATGCGTCCCTGAAGTCACATGACTGTCTGTCACTGAGATTTCAGGTGATTCACACTGATCACATCCATGTTTCAACCCTAGATGTTACACATGTCCTGGTACACTAAATGCTGTGTGTGTGTGTGTGTGTGTTGAAACAAACCTGTCCAAATGTACAAGCCAACAGGTTTTTTTTATATATGTTTGCCTCAAAAATCTATCATTTACGGGTGTAAACGGTAAACTTGTGAGCGGCGATAAGGCGAATTAGATCATTTTATAACCTGCAGTTTCATTTATTAAATTTGAAAGTCGAATTCAGCCTCGTGTGGTCCAGCCTTCATCCCCCAAAAACATCAGTAAGCCTTGGTTGTTCATGGCCCTGATTCCTGATTCATGGTAGGTATTAACCACTGTATACTGGGACACACCCCACAAGACCTGCTGATTCGGAGACGATCTGACCCAGTCGTCTAGACATGACATCACAAACAAATTTGAAGTCCGACTGTTTAGTTACTGTCTAATGTATCCCACCCCCTGACAGGTGTCATTGTAACCAGATAATCTGATCTGAGCGACTTTGACAAGGACCAAACTGTGACGTCTAGACGGCTGGGTCAGATTAAAACATCCAAAACAGCAGGTGTTGTGGGGTGTGTCCACATTGGATCGGTGTCGATTTTCACTCCATGTACAGAATCCTGTTATTCAGCGACATTTCACATTTCACAGGGGGAGCACGTGGCCTAGTGGTTAGGGAACCGGTCTCGTGACCAAAAGGTTCGATCCCCATCCAGGGCAAGACATGACTGAGGTGCCCTTGAGCAGCCCCCTTGTTTGGGGCTGCCCCCCGCTCCAGGCAAGTGTGTTCACTGCCCCCTAGTGTTCACTGGTGTGTGTGTTTCACTACACGGATGGGTCACATTCCTCTGTGTGCAAACACAGGAGACAAACAGGTCACTTTCATTTAATTGAATGACTCCTGTTGATGTGTAATATTTATATGCGTAATTAAAATAAACAACTGATGTAATCGTCTTATGAGTAAATGAACACACTCAGGAGGAGGAGGAGGAGGTATTTTTTTCATAAATCATATTAATGATTTATGAGTCAATCTGTTTGTATTTAGGTTTATAAATAGTTAAAAAATGTTAATATATAAAGCTGAAAAAAACACGTATTATTTTTAAGACATTTATCAGTATTGATGCGAACAGCATTTAAAAACACACAATAACATTTTTAATTTTAATTTAATTAAAGCTGCTGTAAACATGTTCAGTCACATGAAATCACACGTGTTTCCTCTAAGACACGTGAAGTCAGCCACGTGAACGGTTTCAACTGCTGCTCTGTTACAGCGTGGTGCACCAGTCAGAGGAGAATGCTATCTGCCCTCTTCCACATACATCAACACACAGGTGCCTGTGATTGGCTAGTGGGGCTGTGGTTGACAGAGAAATTGTTCACGTTTACAGCTGCGAACATTTTACATTTTGAGTAAATGTATTTCTATGGTATTCAGACTTGCTTGGGGGGTGGAGTCGGTGTGGGGCGGAGATAGTATGGGGGAGGAGTCAGTGTGAGGGAGGAGGAAGTCTTGTCTGTGTTTTTTAAGTGAAGATGCAGTTCACCCCACAGACAGAGGAGGGCTGTGAATATTACATACTGCTGCTTTAATCAGTGTTGGAGCAGTCGGAGAAGAGAGAGAGAGAGAGAGAGAGAGAGAGAGAGTGAGTATGGGGTTAATAAAATCCCTCATTTCAGATACAATCAGCAATTTTCTTTCAGTCGTTCCTGACTAAGTTGTTTGGCACGAGTGATATTTTCATATTTGTTCCCTTTTTTAAATCTGTTATTATTTCTCTTCTCGTTCGCCACACAAGCTGTCCATCCCTTCATCTCTCAATCTCCTCCTTCCCCTCTCTCTCTCTCTCTCTCTCTCTCTCTCTCTCTCTCTCTCTGTCAGACGTGTGCACTCACACTCAATCGCTTGGTCTCCCGCTCTCCCCCTCCCTTGTTCCCCATCCTCACACACTCTTTCTCTCACACACACACACGCACACACACGCACACACACACCCTATCAGTGGAAGGTGCTGGCAGTAGCAGCAGAGGAAGAAGGGATGCAGGCGTGTGAATGAGTGTGCGTCCTCCTTCAGCGTGGATTTACTGAACAAAAGAGGAGCAGCGTCTCTCGTTTTATTTCAGCCTCCATCTTTTTTCTCCTCCGTCTCTCATCCATCAGCTTGCTGGTGCTGGTGGTCTTGTTGTTTTTCGAGGCTGGAGGAGGACGGAGGACGGAGGACGACTGCCCCTGCCTTCTGTTTCCTGCTTCACATTCGTGTTCGCTCGGTGTTTTTTGAGGTCGCCTCCTCCTCGAGGATTGCACTCGTTTTTTCCTGCTCTCTCTTTCCCAGTGGAGGCCTTTTGTCTCGGTGCAGCGTTGAACGGAGCTATTGTTGGACACGCAGGCCTTGCTCTGCTCTCTCTCTCTCAATCTCTCTTTCTCTCTCTCTCTCAATCTCTCTCTCTTTCTCTCTCAATCTCTCTCTCTCTCTCCCTCCCTCTGCAGTATCCTTCCCTCCCTCCCTCCCTCTCTCCCTCCCCCTTACTCCATCCTCTCAATCGGAGGCACCTTGCTTAAATCTGCTATCCATCCTTCTGTCCATCATTCTTAATGTGTGTTCTGCGGAGTGTGTATCCCGATGTTTGGCTTCGGGTCATCCGGATTGGCTCAAGCCGAGCCTGTGTGTTGTTCCTAGTGTGTGTGTGTGCGTGTGTGTGTGCGAATGTGTGTGAAAAAACCATGCATCTAGCCTGATGCCAGGACCGGGGTGCCCCATTCCAATGTGGGAGGACTAAAGCGTCACATCTGCACCCCCCTTCCTCCCTACCCCTTTACCCCTTTACCCCCTTGCTCCTTCACCCCCTTTTTACCCCTTTCCCATCCCGTCCCCTCCAACGCAACGATGAAGAAAACACGCAACCTGCGGCGGGCATGGCCTGGTCCGGACGGACCCGATTTGGGCTCCGAACGCGACAAGGACTACCGGCATCACAAGCACTTCCCCCCTTCTCTCCCCCCTCTTGCGCCCTACATCGCTCAAGGTGGGTGCAACTTATATTAGCCTACCATCCAAAAAAACTGGAGTGTAAAATTCTCATCTAACGTATGTGTATAAAAATAAAAATATAATGGATCTTTTTTTTTTTCACACGGACACACATTCGAAGCCTGCTAGCATCCTGTCATTGTAGCACTGTAGCATCTAGCTCTAGTGTCTGGGCCCGGTTCCATTTTTCTCGACTAGAGTGTGTTTGTTACAGAAAAGGGGTGTGTGTGTGTATATCCACATCTTTTCTGAGCGATATGGAGGTGTAAAGATAAGATAACGAGAGGGAAAAAAACAGGAAGGATACGAGCCCTCATCCACCATTTTGGTCCTTGGTTTGGGAATTACATCACCGAGGTTGTGAATAAAAATTCAGGCTGCCGGCCTGCATGTTCTCGCCTCAGCTTCTTTTCATGACTAGGATGAAAATGAGAGCAGAGAGAAGGAGAGAGAGAGAGTAAAGTGGAGAAAAAATGGAGTGGAGAGGGATGTAGCGTCCGTTTTTTTCCCTCCATTTTGGTGATGGCTGCATCGTCCTGGTGTGTGTTAGCGCAGGACAGTTGGGTTGATTAGCATTGACCATGGTGCGGTGATGAAACTCGGTGTCAAACGTCACTTCGGTCCAAGAGAGAGAGACAGAGGAATAAAAAGAGACAGGGAGGAAGTGGAGAGTCTCCTCGGTGTCTCTGTTTTCTCTGCGTTTCACTACACAGTTGAAAATCGAGCTCCGTTTTTTTAGCATAACATCAGTGTGTGTGTGTGTGTGTGTGTGTTAGGATGTGGCGGTGTATAAGTGTAGTAGTGTGTGCGTGTGTATCCTCGTGTGCTGCCAGGAGAGGGGGTGGGTGGAGAGAGCCTAGCCTAGCTGACGTCGTTAGCTTACAGGCTAACATTCTGCGCACTTGCTGCTAGCATGCTAGACACAAAGTCGCTCTCGTAGTGCAGAGGAGTCTTAAGTACGATCATTTCATATTTCTGAATTCATTTCTGAATGAAATAATAACGTCAGTGAAATTCATTCCAACGAGAGGGTTTTTGTCGAACGTATTTATACTCAGCACTTAGCTATGTGTATAAAATTCGAACATTGTAACAACGTATTTATCCTACCTCACTGATGAGTGTAATATTTACGGAACTGGCAACCAGGTTTTTCGACAAATTAAAAACACGGCCATTTTTATTGTTTAGGCCTTTACAGTGTTTCGATTGAAGCAGTATGTGTTGGCGCAGATTATAAAATTCTTATTTTGAAGTATTTTGTTGAATCATATGTCATTTGATATACCATAAGGTAATATTTCTGTTGTTCTATGTCCTGTGTTTTGTGACTAAAATTCTCCTGCGTCACGTTTCCTTTGTAGCATGTTGGATCACAATATTAGCAAGATAGTAGTCTAATAAAAAATTGATGTTAGAAATACATACATTGGACAGTAACCTACTAATCGCAAACTAACAGCACCGAAACAGGCTGAGCCATGGACTGGCATTAAGCAGTGCTAGTTTGCCAGTTAGTGCTAGGTCATGTTGTGTTAGCCATTTTCTACGATGCTAGTTTGTTCATTTTACTATTGTAGTTCATGACGTAATGTTTCTCTGTGTATTTTGTGACTGAAAACGTTCTTCACATTCTCACTTTGCTTTTGTAACACATTAGGTCAAAACTAAAAATTTATTTCAGACGTATGTATCGACTCTTTCTTTAGTACATTTTCAGTCACTAAATGTTTTACAATATACAAAAATATTACCTCATGGACTTTACAGTACTGTGGCTAATTGCAAACTATCATTGTTGCAAACACAAACCAATAAATTAGCATTATTTATGTATCACTTTTTTTTGTTATTGTAAGGTTAATTGCTAAACAACAACAAAGTATGTTGATAAGCTAAAACACACACAAAAACCATTAGCTATAGCCAAGGCTATTAACTGTAAAGCTATTTTGTGCTTAATGTTTTTACAATTATACGTTTTTGTGTTCTGTTCTCTACAATGCTGGTTCATTTTTGTTCTTAACAGTAGTGTTTAACAAAACCGCCAAATAAAAAGCTAAAACATTGAAGATAATGCTACAACACTAGTTTACCTTTTTGCCTCTTTACTTTAATTTCCTAAAGTACTGTTTTCTTATTTTGTGCTTCTGGTAGAAATTTATCCAAAATGAGATAAAAACATTAGGATGTTGAAGGATATACATATAAACCACAACAAAAATAACAGATGAATAATATGATTTTACACCCAAAGTAGCTCAAGACAAGACTGGTCTTTTAGCCTGTTTACCTGAGTGCTATCCTTTTTCTAATAATGACAGAAGGATGGCTTTGTTCCCTGTGGTAACAGTTTGTTAGCCAGTTTGCTGTCGTGTTCATGCAGCATAGCCATTAAAAATGTAAAATGTACATTTTGTGATTTAATTGTTACGCCTCTTTGCCTTCGTGCTATCATGATAGGTTAACGGTTTGGTTACTGTTTAGTTTGGTTACTGTAAAGCTAGTTTGTGCCTTATCTGGGTTAGCATATTTGCTATAACGCTAGTTTGTGAGTTAGCATGTTTTACATAAACAGGTGTTTACTATGCTAGCTTACAGGTTACTACAATGCTACACGGTTTGTGCTGTTTTCTACTGCTAATGTCTCAGTTAGCCAGTTTACTATAATTTTAATTTAATGGGTAATGTTTATTCTTATGCTAGTTAAAATGGTTTAGTCCATTTATTGTACTGCTAGTTTGTAAACTAGCTAATCAATTATGTATGAAACAGGAAATTATAACAGACGTATTGAGTCCCTGTTACCTTACTTTGCTAATCATACAAGCTAATATAATACAGAGTACATAAATCAAATCCAATTTAATTCAATTTCTTTGTAACTAGTTAGCTCTATGAGAGATTAATATATTTATAATTACTCATTGACAACAGCACTTGAGTAGCACACAGGCTACAGGTCCACAGGCTACAGGTCCACAGGAGGCGAAGTACAAGCAACACAAGAGATCGGATGTTGAGAGGTTTTAGGATCATTATAATGGATCATAATATTTCTAATCGTAACTCCTTTTTTTGTTATTCAGAGCTTAGTAGCATGCTTAGATCCACCTTTGTGTGTGTGTGTGTGTGTTTTGGGTCTCCTTTGTGTAACCTGAATGGCAGCTGTGTGTACACACTCCTCACCTGTACAGCAGCCTTGTGTCTCTCCTCGCTCTCTTACCCTTCATGATACCATAATTATTTATTTTTCCCATCGTTATTTGATTGTTGTGTCAGTTTGCCTTCTGATATTCAAAGAAATACTGTGTGTGTACGTGTGTGTTTACACAGCTGACATTGACTGGTATGGTGGCTGTATTATTGTTCGAGATCGTATTAGTTAATAGATGTGTGCGTCGAGAATCAGTAATTTATAGTGTTCGATAATTTATATGACAATATTATTTTTATTATTGTTATTAAATTTTTATTTAACTTTTTGTGAATCAAAAGATAAAACGTGGAACTCAGTCACATTTTTTTTTGTGTGTGTGTGTCTGTTAAATTTTTGTTGACTTTTTTGACAAAAAAAATTGTCGCTTTCTGTTCTATGTGTCTATCTAACACACACACACACACACACACACACACACACACACACACACTGTCCCAGCTGCAGTAGAGCCTGTGATTTAGGCGTGGGAGAAAAAGGAGGCCACGGTGGTGCATTAATAGCCGAGCCTCTGTAGTAACACGCGTAAAAGAGGGAGGGAGTGAGGGAGGGAGGGAGAGAATGAGGGGATAGTGAGGAAGGGAGGGAGGGATGGAATGAGAAAGAGATGCTGTGTGTGAAACTGCAATCTCCACCTCCACTCAGCTATGGTTTCACCATTGCATTGATGGTTTTTGACCCATTGTAACAGCAGAGACGTTTGAAAGATAGACTTTTCTCTTTTTTTAGTTAAAACAGCAGTAAGACCAAACCAATCAAATTTACCTGATGGACTGAAGGAGAAAGGATGCGGGACGTGAATGATGGTTACACTCACGTCTTGTGTACTTTCTCCTTCAGTGAATCTGCTTTTCTTCACATGATGCCTCGATGGTTTCTTACTATCGCTCAGCTAAAAATACAGCTACGTGTTAATGCGAAATGTGACCTCCGCGTTTAACCCGTCCGTGCAGTGAAACACACACACCAGTGAACACTAGGGGGCAGTGTACACACTTGCCCAGAGCCGGTGTGGGAGCAGCTGGGGTAGTTAGGTGCCTTGCTCAGGTCACCTCAGTCGTGTCTTGCCCTGGGCAAGGATCGAACCCGGGACCTTCCGGTCACGAGACCGGTTCACCAAACACTAGATATTTCTGTTTCTATAGTTTATAACTATATTTTCTCTTACTTTGCAATTACTTTGTGTATAAACGGTTGAAAGCATTTCATGGCCGGGTTGTACTGTGTGTGACTACGAATATGACTTATATTGTAAATAAAGCTTATTGAAGCTACAATAAGTAATGACTGCTAATATCAGACTTGCTAGACTATGCTAACTTTCACATATAGCAAACTCATCTTTAGCATTCAGAAATAATTTAAAAAAAATTATAGCTATGCCTTCTGTTTATCTTTTTATTATCCATTTATTTTCAAATTTCAGCATTATCGTACTTTTATCTTGTTTTACTTAAAAGGAGCCGAATATCTCTGTAAAAGAGAAGAGAATAGTCGTTATGTAAACTGGTGAACAAGGACATGGCGCTAAGCTAGTTAATGTCTGAACCTCAGGATGCAGCTAGTTAGCATAGAGCTAAAACATAAAGTTATAGTGAGAGTCAGGAATAACTATACATTATAGTGAACTGTCAGGAAGAACAACTTTTACATTGGATACATTACTCAGAAAAGGTTCCCAGGAGCTGAAATTACACTAAAAGTACACTTTAGCACAATCCGCTAACAGAGGTTGGATTTTTGCTATATTGAGAAATCAGTCACAGTTTAAATCAAATTTTTATTCATCTCTGTTGTTTTATTTATTTCCGTTGTCCGGTTAAAAACACCTGTAAGATTTGATATATTTATTTATTTATTTTTGTTAATTTTGATTGTTTTTGCGTACAGTTTTGTTTTATTGAATGAAATGGTCCAAATTGCCTCATATAAATCTAAGTGTGACACGGCAGTGTGTGTAGCGAGGACTGTGTGTGTGTGAGTGTGTGTGTGTGTGTGTGTTCAGGCTCCGGAGGCCGTCCGGTACACACACTTGCTAAATATGGAACACACTGGCTCTGCATCTGCCTGGCAGGGGCACAACTGAGAATAGCAGCATCTCAGGCTTTCTCTTCCGTTTCTACGTTTCAGTTTTGCCTGTGTGTGTGTGTGTGTGTGTGTGTGTGTTTCTGCTGCAGGACTTTTTTACTGAAACAGGTTCAAAACCAGTGAACGTGTGGCAGATATGTTTTATTAATTGTGTTATCTGGGGGCCCTCTGTCCTCATTACTCTCTCTCGCACTTGCTTTCTCTCTTTCTCTCTGTGTGTGTGTGTGTGTGTGCATGGGATGAAGCCCAATTATGCCAAAAAAAAGTACATTTTAATGCAGTAATTTAAAATTTTTAACACATAAAGTTTTAACACATCAACATGGTGTAATAATGGAAACAGCTGGAGATTAGGATTAGATTGGGATTAGTCGCACCACTCAGCAAGAATATCTGTGATTTGTCGGTCTTTGTTTGTAATGTAGACCAATGAGCAGATGGATATACATACATATATATGTATATATTTGACACTTGGAAGGTCATGGACTCCACAAGCTTGCTGAAGTATTCTGAAGGCAATGAACACCGTACGTCTTGGGGTGCATTGTCCCATCAGAATGAATACAGGACATGAACAGGTGGAACTCATCACGCATAGTGTTCACCTGTCAAAGACGTCTGGAGGTGTACCAGGGGTCCCATGGAATGTCAGATAAACAAACCATATAACATTATGGAGCCTCCACCAGCCTGTGTGTTTGACAGGTTTGTCCGTTAACACTGGTGAATACCTACTGAAAGCTGATTGGCTGACGGGGCTGTTTCGTATAAGTAATTAGGCTGTTGTTAGAAATCTAGTCACAGATATCGGACAACATTGAGACCGAAGACTTACAGTAGACTTCACTATAACAACATCATGCTGTTCCGCTGTTACTATAGAAACTATAACGTATTAGAACGAGCGCGTCCAATCAGAATCCAAAATTCATCATGGCTGCGGTATAATAATCTCTGATCATAATAGTCATTCTCTTTGCAGACTCTGGGTTTGGGCGACTGTTCCTGTCTCTGATACAGACATTACTAACCGTGTCGATGATTAGAGCGGCGTGTGTACGGCACAGACGGGATTCGGCAGTCAATAATCAAATACGGACCACCATTGATTTTAGCTCGCACTGACCTCAACAGCTCGTTACAAAATAAAAAAGCTTCCAGCGGCCCCAACTTGATATTTTGTAGACACAACGTGGAATAAAATGTCGCTTTGAATAATAATTCTGTATTTCGAATACACGCCAGTTTAAAGGAAAGTTCTGTAAGTGTGAGAATTTTATTGTTGCTGCTACAATGTGCTTTTAATAGCGAGAAATAGGATGATGCCGGATCTGGACGTGAAATGTTCGGGCAGGTGATTATTTAGTAACCTGACCTGCTCACGTTCATTTAAATTCAATTCAGTTTTATTTGTACAGAGAATTAAAGTCTGTCATTTAATTCATGGTTTCTACATCTGTCCATTATGGTGTACTGTAGACTGTCCATGTCCATGTTGGTCAGATGAGACTGCAGTAAGATAAGGAGGGGGTCAGAGTGGATCAGGCAGGGTTTGGGGAGCAGAAGGAATCAGAACTCAGGGTTGCTGGTATCTCCTGGTGCCTCAGCTGTAGCAGGTGTAGCTCATCAGAATCAGGACTTGAGTTACTACATATATTAAAATAGTTACCAGGCTACATTCCTGACCCCTTGTAAAGTGAACTGCAAACCTATCATGCATGCTAGCTAGCATTTGTTAGCAAAAGTGCTTCAAACAGTCTACATGTACACAAGCAGTGGAAGTCTGCTACATTAAACCTCCCTCCAGAGAACATGATGTATGAAATGTGAACGCAAGCGGTCACTGGAGACGCCTTCATAATGCTCTGTGATATATACACTGAAGGACCTGAGAAACTGGTTCCCCAGTTTAATACTTGGTAGGTCCTCCATGGACTCCATTGCCCTTTAGAATATTTCCACAAGCTACTGAACCCTCATACGTCCTGTAGAACAGTCTGCATTTCTGTTGAATTCCGAAGTGTAGGATTGTAGGTGTACCAGGGGTCCCATGGAATGCCAGCTGAACTGTTATAGAATTATAGTTTTTTTCTGTCCAGTCCACCCTGAGACTTCTGTTTGGGGTCTCATCAACTAAATATCTGCTCACTGCTGTTGAGGATGAAGTCACATGGATATGAACAGTCAGGAAAGTTAGAACCGAACAGACTACTTGCATAATGAATTTTCTGGTTATATGTCGATAAGTTAGAGAAAAATCTGTTACGCCGGTCTAATACTTGGTGGATCCCCCCGTATTTCAATACACACATAACTGTCCACTACACCACACTACATCAGGACAACTACTGCCCACATTACACACAATGGACTAAT
>JAOVVF010000039.1:28469449-28480439 GCA_028565595.1 Duopalatinus emarginatus | reverse complement strand
TGCTAACTGCATTTCGTTGTCTTGTACTTGTACCGAGCAATGACAATAAAGTTGAATCTATCTATCTATCTATCTATTTTGGAGAAAATGTAGTAATTGTCACAGTGATGTTTGTTAAGGCATTGAATTTACTTGAGGCAGTGTTAAAAACCTATCACATGAAACAATTCACATTCATCACAAGTCTGAAGTTTTGCCAGTTTAAACCCTTGAAATGGTCGTACTGTAAAATTCAATCTTCTGCTTCTACATCTGAAATGCTCGACCCATCTCATGGCCTCCAACTATTAAACCATGTTGAGAATTTCTTAAATTGTCATAACTTGTTATGGTGATAATGGAAACTGATTTCAGAGCTACTACAGATGTTTATTGCTTTATATACGTACTGGTGGACACAACCAGTAATGTGCATTATGTGCACTATTTTCGTCACCAAGATGATGGATGGTTTGTGTCTGGTTCCTCTTAAGGTTGTTTCTCTTGTCACCTCAGGGAGTTTTCTTGCCTAAGCCAATTTCAACTCCAGGTTATCATCAGGAAATAAATGTATATAAATGTAAAATCCAGATTTTATATTTTTGTTAAGCTGTATTGGGAGAATGTTCATTATTCAAAGTGATATAGAAATAAAATAGAACTGAATTAAATACTAACACCAGGTGTGAACACAGCCAGGTGAATTTACAGATGAAGTTTCTTTGGACTGCTATTTAACTCACACTCTACGTAAGTCCTGTACTGAACTTTACCCAGCGTGTAATTGTGACTTCTGTGTGACCCGTGTGTTAAGTCTCTCATGTGTAAATTTGACTTGAGTTTGACTCCTAGCGGTTCAGGCTGGATGTAAGTAGGACAGCGTGAGGAAGTTTAAACACTCGTCACACACTCGGCTGTGTGCGAGCTGCTTCGCCGACGCCGTGAACCAGAGATGAACCCGAGCTGCAGTAGGTCTGATGAAAGAGTGAGAGAGAACCGAGAATCAGACAGATGGAGAAAGAAAAAACAGATTTTTTTATAGAAAGGAATAGATCAGGAACATGCGTTTGTCTGATCTGTGGGTGTTGTCGAGAGTGTGTGTGTCGGCTCGCCGCTCTGATCAGTTCAGTGTATGTTTGTTACTGTTTCGGATTTTATGTTGCTGCGATTTTCCAAACCAGATATAGACCATACATACATCGTTCAACTTCTGACTGATCAGCTGTGACAAAAAAGTGGCGAAAGTAATGACTTTAGAACATAAAGTTAAATATAACAAGAACTTTTCTAAGGTTTGTTAATGAGTTGGAACATCACACCAGAAGAGTTTTTTTAAAGTTCACGAAAGGATTCATTTCACAGCAGGAGATAATTTAAATATTTTTAGCATATTTATAAACTATTTCTACACAAAACACCTTTTAACAGTGCAGTGTTTAGCAGTGTTGCTAACATTGCTACGCTAACAAGTTCAAAGTTCAAAGACATTAGCTGCGTCCGAACAGATAGATAGAACAGTGTGCTCAGTTCATCTTCCGCGAACTTTTTTGTACTGCTTGATGCAGACTGTACATTCGGACACACTAGTCACGCTCGCGTACTGCTTTCACGTAATGTTCAGTACGGAAGTACGCGAGCGTGACTAGTGTGTCCGAATGTACAGTCTGCATCAAGCAGTACAAAAAAGTTCGCGGAAGATGAACTGAGCACACTGTTCTATCCCATAATGCAATTCGAGCAGTGCAGACATCTGGAAATAAAGAGGATCACTATAAAAGTATTTTTATTTTAATAAATTCTATATTAATAACTTCTTCTGAGGTAAACAAAAATACATTCTAAGGTTAAAAAGTACATTTGGTGATTAAAAAAAAACAGCTGTGTTGTGACATCATGCGTCACATGACATTGAAAAGACGGCGGATCTAGTGTGTCCGAGGCTGTGCATACTGCTCGCTCACATACTGGCCTGGGGACCAGTTGGGGGAGTTAGGTGCCTTGCTTGAGGGCACCTCAGTCGTTTCTTGCTCAGGGTTTGAACCCGGGAAATAGGCCATGGCTGCCCCTTTGGATACTCCAAGTAATTGACTAAGCATTAAAGTCACTCTGGATAAGAGAGGATGCTAAATGCTAATGTAAATGCTACACAGCTCCTTAGATCTGGGGTTGTGGGTTCGATCCTGACTCTGGTCTCTGTCTGTGAGGAGTTTGGTGTGTTCTGTCCGTGTCTGTAAGGGTTTTTCCTGGGTGCTCTGGTTTCCTTCCACCTCCCGAAAAAAACACATGGTAGGAGAACAGGATGCGCTAAATTGCCCCTAGGTGTGAGTGTGTGGGTGAATGAGTGTGTGAATGCGGTACCCTGTGCAAGACTGGCGCCCTGTCCAGGGGGTATTCCTTCCGTGTGCATCCCTCCTAGCGGATAAGATAATGACTGACTGACTGACTGAGTGTCAGACATTTAATACTGAAGAAGGAAAGATTAATACCTGCTTGGTGTTAAACACTCCATATGTTACCATGAAGTAGCCCCTTGCGTTATAGAGCTAACAGAGAGTTAGCATGTTTGTTTAACGCTAGCACGCTAATCATTATTGTAACTTTGTCAAGGCCTGTAGTTTTATCCACCTATTCTGTAAACTGTGAATTTAGCAGCTTTAGAACAGATCAGTTCCCCTGTCAGAACCTGTTACGATCTTAGTGCATCTAACAAACCAGTAGCCTGAACACCAGTACACTGAGAGCCAGAAAAACTGGTACACTAGTCCAATAATTGGGGTGTCAATTCCACAAGCTTGCTGTAATATTCTGTATGTACTGAACCCCAGACTTCCTCCAGAATGATCCACAGTTCTGTTGTATTCTGAGGTGGAGGATTTCTGTGTTCCACAGTGTGTCACATGACGTCCCAGACGTGTTCAATAACGTTGTGATCTGGTGATTTAGGTGTGAATGACTAATCCCCAAACTCAGATGAGTGTTCCTCTAACCATAATCTGGTGTCTCTAGACATGTGTGGTGGTCCATTGTCCTGTTAGAAGAGGACAAACCTGTCAGAATGAATCCAGGACATGAACAGGTGGAACACATCACACAGTGTTCACCTGTCAGAGACCCCTGGAGGTGTCCCAGGGGTCACATCGAATGAGAGATAAACAAACCCCACCCATCATTATGGAGACACCACCAATCTGGACCAGTGTTACTGATCAAAGCTCCATCTGATCAACCACTGGAGCAAACAGTTAACTGCTGGTCTCACGCTAAAGGAAGGGGTTCTTATTAGTTGGTTGATGAACAGTCATGTGACAACAGGTTATGTGGATGCAACGAAAGTTCTCACAAACCCCACCAAGAGCACGTAAACTTCAGAAGAAAGAGATAGAAGACGTGTAAAGGATAAGATCTGGACCATGTTATTAACATTATCACTGTCGCATCAGAAAAGGTGGTAAAAGGTTTGTTATGTTTCCTCGATCATTCTAAAAACCATAAACCAACTCTTCATAGAGCAGCTCCTTGGCAAGGAAACGAGAGTTTCTGGGAAGCTGAGAAGAGAAAAAGTGTGTGGTTAATTTTGCAGACATGAAGTCAGAATAACAACATCAGATGGACTATGAGGTCATTTTCAGAAGACTTTTGAAAAATAGAAGCGTCCACTGAGAATGTCTTGTCTCATAAATCCATTAAACAAGAGAGACGAAGATGTGGTGAATTTGTGAGTGGACCGCACTTCTCATTTCAGGAAATACAAAAATGCCAGACTATAGGACTTTTCTTACAAGTAGTGGAAATTTCCATCATAATCTTCAGACCACCTATTGTTCTTGCACACAGATGATTTTGACCTCTGCATTTAACCTGAGGTGTATCTGTACAGTAAAACACACACGTTAGTGAACAAACACTAGGGGCAGTGAATTCACTTTCCTGGACCAGGGTGCAGCCCCTATCCTGTCCCTATGTCACCCAGGGAGCAGTTAATGCGTTTGGTGCCTTGCTCAAGGGCAGTTTAGTTGTGTCTTGTCAGGCTGAAGGATCAAACTGGCAACTACCCGGTCACAAGACCAGTTCCTTAACTTTTTAACTACAGCTACTTCTGATCAGCAGTCCAACGTCTTAACCACTGAGCACTCTTATTTCCTGTTTTCACTTACATTATAGCAGCTATAAACACTCATTCGCTGTGTGCGTCAAGTGTGTCACATGACGTCCCAGATGTGTTAAATAACGTTAAGATCTGTTGATTTAGGTGTGACTGACTAATCCCCAAACTCAGATAAGTGTTCCTCTAACCATAATCTGGTGTCTCTAGACGTGTGTGGTGGTCCATTGTCCAGGACATGAACTGGTGGAACTCATCACACATAGTGTTCACCTGTCAGAGACGTCTGGAGGTGTCCCAGGGGTCCCATGAAATGGCAGATGAACAAACCACACATTGTTATGGAGACACCACCAGTTGAATCTGATCAATCACTGGGGCAAACAGGTAACTGCTGGTCTCACGCTAAAGAAAGGGGTTCTTATGAACAGTTACGTGACAACAACGTGACAAAAAGTTCTCAAGGTCCACAAACCCCACCAAGAGCACGTAACCTTCAGAAGAAAGAGATGAGGAAGACGTGTAAAGGATAAGCTCTAAACACTCATTTGCTGTGTGCATCAAGTGCTTGTGGACATGGAGTCCAAGTTAGACGTGTTGCTGATTATTAATCCCAGAGATACCTGTGATACAGCACTGTTTTCATCCAAATAAACCATGTTTGCAGTAACACAACTTCTCTGCTGTCGTCAGCCTTCAGTAAATCACATCATCGTAAATCACAAGCTTTGGCGATGACATAGCTGACATCGGTACAGTATAAAAACGGCGTTCCGTACCTTTTTATGGTAACAGGAAGAAGCTGAAGCAGCTGATGAGCAACGCAGAGTTCATAATGACGACTTTGCAGGTGGCAAACCTGAAGCACGTGAAGCAGTGTTGATATCATGAGTGTTAAGATTTATCTAAAGGAAGCACTGCAGAGGTGTGTGTGTGTGTGTGTGTGTGTGTGTGTGTGTGTGTGTGTGTGAGTGTGAGTGAGTGTGAGAGCTCGCAGCCATCACACCGTCTGCTAATGCTTATTAAGAGTGAGGAAGAAGTGTGTGTGTGTGTGTGAATGAGGGAAATAGAGACGTGTGTGTATGTGTGTGTATATGTGTGTGTGTGGTAGCATGCTGCCGAGGAACAAGAGGGAGCAACTGGGATGCGTTGCCATGACTACCAATTCAGCAGGCCGCCCACTAGCTTGTGAGACCGAGAGGAGGGGATAAAGTGAGTGTGTGTGAGTGTGTGTGAGTGTGTGTGTGGCTGCACTGAAGGACAGTGTTAAAAAAAGGCTGCTCTGTGAGCTCAGCTCTGATTGGTCACACCCCTCCTGTCTTTGTGAGAGGAGAGCATTCTGGGTAATTCACTTCAATCCGAGGGGAGTGGCTTCTTTCTCTATCTCTCTCTCTCTCTCTCTCTCTCTCTCTCTCTCTCTCTCTCTTTCTTACTCTCTCTCTCTCTCTCTCTCTCTCTCTCTCTCTGAGTAAATACCTTGCCCTTCTATCTATCTGTCTGTCTGTCTGTCTCTCTCTCCCCGTCTCTGAGTATATACCTTGCCTTTCTATCAGTCTGTCTGTCTGTCTCTCTTGTTTCATCTCTCTCGTTCGCTGTCTCTTTCTCTCTGTCTGCCTTCAGCCATCTTTAAGCCGTTTTATTCTACAGATATTTATTATACAGATCTCTCTTATGTTTCTTTCTCTGTATCCTTCCTTCTTTCTTTTCTTTCTTTTCACTTTCTTAATATCTCCCATCCCTTTCTCCCTTCTCATCGCTATCTCTATTTATCTTCTCTCTCTCTCTCTCTCTCTCTCTCTCTCTCTCTCTCTCTCTCTCATGTCAAACGTCTCTCCTTCCCTTCTCTCTCTCTGCCCTTCTCTCACTTTCTCCCTCCATCATTCAGCCCTCTCTCTCTCCATCCCTCTTTCTCTCTCGCTCTCTCTCCCCCGCCTTCGTACTAAAGTAAAAGCAATAAAACCAATGCGGCTGCGCGGCGGAGTGTGTGTCTGAGAGAGTGTGTGTTTGTGTGCGAGTGTGTGTGTGCGCGAAAGTGTGTACGTGCGTGCGCATGATCCTGCTACAACCTGCAGTCACACAAACGCAAGCATAAAAACATCACTATCTACACCGTCGCCTCACACTCTCAGCGTCTGTATTAAAGAATCTCTCTCACACACACACACACACACGCTTTCACACACACTCGCACACTCTTACACACGCGTTCTCAGCAGCTCCGTGTGGATGATGTCATCCTGCATCCTGCAGTGCTGCCGGCACACACACACTCGTCTGCACTGAGGTCAGTGTTGCGGGATACAAAACGAACATCTTTACACCGTGTACTTCATTAGTGTAGATTTTATGCCAGTTCAGGTTTTAGCTTTAAGGTTGCTAGTTTAATGCATCGGCGTGTCAGTGTGTGTCGTTGTAGCCACAGGCTGTGTCTTAAATCGCACACACACTAACATCTAGTTTAAGGGTGTGTTGTGTTCACACTATAAATTGTGAACAAATGTAGGACAGGAAGAAGAAGAGATGATGATGATGATGATGATTAACCCTACTTTCATGCTAGCAAGTCGCTAACGGGGCTTGTAGTTTGTCTCCTATGAGGCGTAGCAGCCGTTACTGTTGTTGCTTGTGGGCGTGGGCTGTACTTTTTTTTAAGAAACAGTACAAACGATAGTAGCTAAATGCAGTCTCTCCTTTAAATAATCAATAATCAGTTAAAACATCAACAGCTTGATTTGATTTGCATGTTACACGCTCGAGTTTCATGCTAGCTTCATTTCATACATTAGATTGGCAAAGTAAACTGTACTAGCTACATACACTTAGAACCCTCACCATCAGCGAATGGCAGATAATTGTAGGTAGGGAACTGAAGAAACGTCAGATCGCTCTGGGACTGGTCCGATGTATCAATGAAGCCAATGAAAGTCTTATATAAGTATAGAATTGTATAGAATTGAGAAAATCTTAATTCAGATACATATAAATTAAATGGTTGCCTTAAATGAATGCTTTTCAATTTGTGACTAACAAGCATAATTTTTTTTCATGAATCTTTCCCATAATCCACCAGGGTCCCCGAAGTTTTCTGAAATGGCTTCTGATAAATGATATAAGTTTGTCTGCGGTTTGTCTACACCTCTGGCTTCGTTATTGTTCCTGACTGGCGAACACTGCTGCTTTAGCTAGCAATACTTGCACTTCCAAACTAGAATGTCACTTAGCGCTAGTCAAGTTATCCCTATTTCTCTGGACTACCTTGACGGACAATTCTTTAACATTAATAAGAAGGTTTTACGAAGTTAGCAAAAAAAAAAAAAAAAAAAGCAAAACAGTTTATTGATATTCATTCTTATTAGAAATGGAGGTTGAGTTAGCAGATGATGCTAAAGGAAATTACTTGCTTTATTCAGATAGTACTATGTAGCTCCTACTTAATAAATATATATTTAAAAAAAGAACATGTTAACACTTATACAGAGGGGCAAAAGCATAGCTTAGTTGGAAATGTGACAGAGCTTGACCATGTCTCATAACTACAAATATTAGCTAGTAGCATTAACAGTTATGCAGGACATAGCTAGCATGATGTACTCAAACAATGCTAGCAAATGAATTAATAGGGCACATAACAGTGTTAATCCAAACTAAAAGCTAGGAAGCTACTTTTGTTTTCCCAGAAGTGAAACTGGAGACAGTGACAGGAGCGAGAACACCGTATGATCCGTTATAGAGGTGATCAGGAGCATTGTCTCATTGTGGTTTGTTTGGAGAAACATGTTTTGGTTTGTAACAACTTTGTAATCATAAACTTTTAGGAACCTGATGAATCATTTGTTTTGTTGTTTTATTGAATCTGTACAAAATCCTGAGAGACATGTTGACATTTTGAATGGTTTGGACTTGTTATTGATGGCACGTTATCCGTATTGGTGACTGAGCTGGATAGTAAATACCCCGGCGTTCATACGGTAGCTTAGGGAAAGTTTCCATGTTTCCCGGTTGCCTAGCAACAATATAAAAATTTGATGAACTTTTTGGTTAACTTTTACCGCTACTTATTGTATATTAGCAGTGTGTTTCACATCCCTCTGAATTTCCGTGAGTGATGTTTAAAGCTTTGAACCTTTTTGGGTCTTCTAAAGTCAAACTGAAGCATTAATTCAGTCTGATTTCAAGGTGGGTATTGACTATGAAGCATGTCACAGATGCTGTGATGGACTATAATATCATTAGTGAGATTTGCGGAGCTGGATGTAGTTTATATTAATTTTAACACAACTTCAGGTAACTAACACACGATTTACACAAACAAAACACCCCAGTCGTATCATATTGTTAAATAAGAAATTGAACCTTTAGCCGAAAGAAAAGCACAGACATCCAAATTCCCAGAAATTATTCGACGTTCTGATCATCGGTCAGGGGGTCAGTTGGGTTAAAACGGGCCAGTTAGGTTAAAGTGATCATATGATGTGGAGAGTCATCCTGAAAGGGTAACAGTGTCTGAACACTAGAATTAAAGGAATGCTGTGAATAACAGTGTTATGACTAAACCTTGCAACTTGGAACCAACAACAGAGTGACTTTCGACTAACAACTTTCTTCCCAGGACAAACGTTGAGCGCCAATAAAAGAACAGAGTAGATTGTAAAAGTTTTTACCACTGGACAGTTGTTAGGATGTTTTACATGATCAGACTTAACCAAAAGGTTTTAAGATTAAGTCCCAGCACCACCAAGCTAACCCCACGAGCCAGGTAACCCTCAACTGCTCAGTTGTATAAAAGTTGTATCAATGTAAATAAGTGCTATCTACAGCCGTCCTCAATGAAGAAACAGTGTCGTTGATGTACTATTTTCTCAGCCGTGTTTTTGTAAAAACACACTGGCTTCCTCAAAATTCCAGTGCAGACTTCACACTTCCACATCAAGGCACATCAGTGTCGGACAGCGGGACACAAGTGGAGAATCCAACAGGTTACATTTTATTTAGTAATTAAATAGAATACAGTCAATCGTTGGCTACCATGTAAGAGACCTGGGTTCGATTCCCAGTCTGGGCAGTCAGTCTGTGCTACACCAGTAAGGGTCCTTGGGCAAGACTCCTAACACTATGTTGGCCTTCCTGTAATACCAGCAACCTTGTAAGTCGCTCTGGATAAGAGTGTCTGCCAAATGCCGTAAATGTTAAATGGTTTGCTAAGTAAGTTTCGTGTGTGATTATGGATTTATATTTATATTTATATCTGTAGATGTGATCTGTAGATCACATTGTAATATCTAGATGACTGGGTTTGATCATCTCCAAAACAGCAGTATGCAGTGGATATTACCTACCAAACATGGTCCAAGGACAGGGTCATGGAAACCAGGGCTCATTCGTGCACGTGAAGGTTGACGGCTAGACTGTCTGGCCAGATCCCACAGAAAATCCACAGAAGGATTTGTTGCTAATCACCTTTAAATACAAGAAAATAGGAATACAGGATAGGAAATAAAAAGTGAAGGAGTATAAATAGCTAGCTTGTCAAGTGTGAGATGAGTGAAAGACAATTATAAAATAAAAAGTCGAAAGATTAATACAATATACGAATGAGAAGATGAGGGAGATGGTGACTGCAGGAATAGCGCGTATACGTATATCAGAATAGCACCTGATCCAGCGCAGACTGTTATTTTACTTTTAATTCCCTTCACTTACTCGAGTAACAAAAGGCTAAATCAAGGTCATAAATTCATAATGTGTTCAGGATGTCGTTTATTTCATTATGCTTTTATTTTGCTGTGTTGGTTTGTGGTAATAATGCTAACGTCTGCGTTAACACACCTGTAAAGAACACAGTCTGACGGTTAAACTGACCGAGCGCTACTCATCTGCTACTTCTACAGCTCACTTCGTAAGTTAGGTCAGTTATAATTAGTTTTAGTTAAAATATAATTTTATGCACTAATACTTCAGTCTACATCATGAGCGATGTCTCCTTAAGTGTCCGCAGAGGTGATGCGATTAATTCATAGCGTCGTATTTATGTATGTTTGACTGTATTTACAGCCAAATCATAAATTTTTGCGTGACGTGTCATTAACTCTGGGTTTGTGGTGCCGGATTAAATGCTGTCATGTTTAATTCTGTTGTCTATGGGACATTATGCTTATATTGATTAGAAACTCCTTGGTATCTTGTTGGTGTGTCAGCAGTAGAATGTAGTATCAACACAGCCAACCTGGCGTCCTTTCCTGTCCTTAAACATACACACACACACACACACACAGATATGATCAATCGTTATGCGTCAGCTGTGTATGAAATGGAATGTGTGTTCTAGACCACGACCATCTACTCTAATATATCTTACAGTAATCTCACTAATGCTATGACACCATAATCAAATACAACATGATTTATTAAAAGTGGACAGAGTCGACATATAAATCCACTGTGTGTGCGTGTGTGTGTGTGCGTGTGTGTTTGTGCGTGTGTATGTGTGTGCGTGTGTGTGTGCGTGTGTGTGTGCGTGTGTGTGTGTGCGTGTGTGTTTGTGCGTGTGTATGTGTGTGTGTGTGTCTGTGTGTGTGTGTGTTTTCTCTTTTCTCTTTGGAATGAATACTGACATAAACAAGGATCTTAATGCATACAATACTAAATCGCCAGTCTTTGGTTACACACACACGTCCCTGGGTTGACCTTGATATCAAGACCGTGGATCACTTTACATCATGTTTCGGATATAAAGTTATATTTTGTCTACGGCTGCTGTCATGAATTAGTCGGCTAGCTAATTTCAAAGGCAGTATGAAAGTGAGCTATTTGCCTACTGTGTTTGCACACAGATGAATGTGACCTCCGCATTTAACCCGTCCGTGCAGTGAAACACACACCAGTGAACACTAGGGGGCAGTGAACACACTT
>JAOVVF010000039.1:28450562-28460636 GCA_028565595.1 Duopalatinus emarginatus | reverse complement strand
GTGTGTGTGTGTGTGTGTGTGTGTGTGTGTGTGTGTGTGTGTGTGTGTGTGTGAGAGAGAGAGAGAGAGAGAGACAGTGTGTGTGTGTGTGTGTGTGTGTGTGGTAAAGCTGATTGAAGTAATAGAAGGACCAGAGAAAAGTGAGGACATTGTGTACTCTGTGAACACAAGCTTCGGCTGTGTAACAGGCGCCGGTCTAAAATACTTCTGCTGTTGTGTCCCCAAACAATATTCAGGCTCTAACGTTCACATTACAGTCCCTGATCTTTTTTTCCTCTCACTGATTATTAATATTAGCACTCTTGATGGAAATGGAGCCCCAGAAGCCACGTTTTATTTGTAGGGACCCTCCTGTTGGAAGGTGTGCGTCCACAGAAGGTTTTTTTTTTGAGAAATTAAATTAAATAATATTCTTTAAATGAGTTGTATATTAAAGTTGTATATGCAGATGTTCAAATTAGGTGCTAGAAAAATTGGTACAGCAGACTTAACAGTTAGGTAGGTCCTCCATGGGGCATCGACTGTCTAGACTGTCTAGTGTGTGGTAGTCCATTGTCCTGTTAGAAGAGGACAAACCTGTCAGAATGAATCCAGGACATGAACAGGTAGAACTCATCACACATTGTGTTCACCTGTCAGAGACGTCTGGAGATGTCCCAGGGGTCCCGTGGAATGGCGGCTCAGTAAACCACACACTGTTATGAAGGATTATGAACTGTGTTTTTAAATTGTTTCCGTACTTTATAATTAGCTCATAGATTTATAATATTCACATTTTATTCTATTCGCAGACGTATGCAATGCTTTAGAGGTCATTTGTAACCTGTTCTAGGGTTGTTTCTGTTGCCATGGAGATGCTACTGTCAATTATCGTGTGATCTGACACGCCCACACACTGTATGATGTACTGTATGTAGTCAAGATTACATTTCTCTAGCTAATTTTTGGTTTGCTGAATGTTCTGGAAATGTTTGTTATTGGGTCCTGAAGTGACGATTTTTAGTTCCTGTGTTTTTTTTCCCCCAGGAATGTTTTCCAAACCTTGTCTTAACTTGTGATGTTTTAGAGAACATTCTAGTAACCTTTAAATAACTTGGAACCTCTCAATGCTAGTGGTGACCTGTGATAATGTGGAAATATTCTGTACGTAATAAAAACCAGACTACATCTAAAACGCTCCACAATTCTGTTGTGTTCTGACGTGGAGGATTTCTGTGTTCCACAGTGTGTCACATGACACCCCTAGTGATTTAGGTTTGAATGACTAAACCCCAAACTCAGATGAGTGTTCCTCTAACCATAATCTGGTGTCTCTAGATGTGTGTGGTGGTCCATTGTCCTGTTAGAAGAGGACAAACCCATCAGAATGAATACAGGACATGAACAGGTTGAACTCATCACACATAGTGTTCACCTGTCAGAGACGTCTGGAGGTGTCCCAGGGGTCCCACGGAATGTCAGATAAACAAACCCTTATATTGTTATGAGGTATGTGTATGTAGTAGATTGTATGGTTCCTATCAGTAGTAATGTTTTTTTTCCGGGAGCATCACTGCCTGGTTTGGAAATTGCAGCTCCCAAGACAAGAAAGACCTTTAAAGGTCCGATGCTCTGAGCAAATCACCAGGACTGCACTGCCAAAACTGCAGGATATCTATTCCAGGAGGTGCAGGGCACCAGGCAAACAGATTATTAAGGACATTCACCACCCGAACCATAAACTGTTTGAATGGCTACCCCCAGGGAAACGTCTCCGCTCCATCAGGGCTGGACTGAGAGGCTGAAGAGGAGTTTTTATCCTCAGGTCATTCAGACATTAAACGTTTAATGCACATGGTCCTGAATGCTTAAGATACAGACACACAGTCACATATTCTCTTTATATTTATATCATAAATCATTTGCTCTATGTTCACTGTTTACATGTTTACATATTACAGTTTTATACTCAGTCCCTTTTAAATATTTTTATACTTTGTAAGCATCTATATGTTAAATAGTGAATTATAATTATAATCAGTCTTTGTTTCTGTTATCCCATGGGTTCTTGGACATTTGCCTTTCAGTGTGATGATATACCATGTCAACTTCTTTGTCACTTGCATCTAAAGGTAGCTGAAATGTTAAGAAATTAAATTTCTTAGATGATGAACTATTTTAGAACCGCTCTCGTGATCGGAAGGTCGCGGGTTCGATCCCCACACAGGGCAAGACATGACTGAGATGCCCTTGAGCAAGGCACCTAACTCCCCCAACTGCTCCCCAGGTTCCATGGTTTGGGGCTGCCCCTTAGTGTTTACTTGTAATCTCGGTCAGGGACATGGCAAATTCTGAGTCTATCCTGGGAACATTGGGTGTGAGGTGGGAATACATCCAGGATGGGACACCAGTCATTCACATCTAGCGATAGTTTGGCATAAGCATTTCAACTTTTGCCATGTATTTGGGAGACACATGGACATGGAGAACCTAAAAAAACCTCAAGGATAGAACTGGGAGCTATGAGGTGGTAGCTCCCCAGTATACATTTATATTTGTGCTTGGTGGTGTAGTGGTTCGCACTGTTGCCTCACAAAAAGACGATCCGGTTTTGAATCCTGGTCGGGGCTGTTCTGTGTGGAGTTTGCATCTTCTCCCCATCCTTGATTGGGTTTCTTCTGGGTACTCCGGTTTCCTCCCACAGCCCAAAGACATGCATGTTAGGTCAATCGGTCACTCACGCAGTGTGTATTGGCCATGTAATAGATGATCTATGGTGTACCCTGCCTTCACCAATGAAGCTGAGATTGGCTCCAGTGCCAGCGGAGAAGTATACATTGGAGCAGTTGAGGGTTACAGGTCAAGGGTCTATCAGTGGCAGTTCGGTGGTACAGGGGCTTAAATCGATGACCTTCAGGTCAGCAGTCCAATGTCTTAACCACTTCCATTGCTACTGTTCCACCCAACAGGTGTTATTTTACACATGTACAGTTCAGACGTGTGCTATTGTTGGTGCCAAATTGCTTCATTTAGGGGTAAAAATAATTACTGCAATGGCTTATAAGTAATAACTTGTGTCTAGTGTTATATCAGAATACACACTGGATTTTCTCTTTCTTTTAACTTCAGGTGTACCCACACCGAGTCCGGAGATCCTGCGTCACACGCTCAACATGCTGGTTCGAGAACGGAAGATCTACCCCACACCTGAGGGCTACTTCATCGTCACACCTCAAACTTACTTCATTACTCCTTCCCTCATTCGCACCAACAGCAAATGGTACCACCTGGACGATCGGCAGCAACAACAACAGCAGCAGCAGCAACAACAACAGCAGCAACAACAGCAACAGCAGCAGCAGCAACAACAGCAGCAGCAGCAACAACAACAACAACAACAGCAACAGCAGTGCACATCACCACAGTCTGGCACAATCACCCCTTCCACATCGGGCTGTGTGCGTGAAAGACTAAACCACAAAAACCACTGCGATTCGTACAACTCCTATCGTGACGAGGTGCCTAGCAATCACACCACGCTTCAAAGGAAGTCACCGAAAGAACCTAAAGGAGATCCTCCCTCATACCCACAGCCCCCACCTCCTCCAGCAACCACGCAACACCCATCAGATCAAGACAAGAGCAGGACCAATCCTTCCTTTACATATAAGACGGACACTTTGACCAAGAAGAAGGAAGGGAGTACTGGGGGCAGCAGCGAAAGGCAATCAAAAAAATTTGGGTTGAAGCTTTTCCGCCTGAGCTTCAGGAAAGACAAAACGAAGCAGCTGGCGACCTTCTCCGCACAGTTCCCACCAGAGGAATGGCCTCTGAGGGACGAGGACACGCCATCATCCGTTTCCATCCCCCGCGAGGTCGAAATGGAGATTATCCGGCGCATCAATCCAGACCTGACGGTGGAAAACGTGGCACGCCATACAGCGGTAATGAAGCGTCTAGAGGAGGAACGTGCCCAACGCTGTAAGGCGAATTCATCCGCTCAGCACAGTGCCCGAAGCCGCCGCAGCCGAGGTCACCGTCGTGTCCCACATGGAAAATCGCGCTCGCATAGTAAGACTCGTGCCTCTCGCGGAGACCCATCGGAGGGCTCTAATCTTGACCTGGCAGCCGTTGGATTGGATAGGGATTACAGATTCTTCAGTCAGTCACTGGTGCGCTCACCCAGGGAGGGGATGTATACTGTAGAGCGTAGGAGTGGCGCTGCCTACCTCGTCCACAGCAACCCTAACATTGCTGAATCTTATTTCCCAGTTACCCCCGAATGGGATGTATCAGGTGAGCTAGCAAAGAGGCGGACAGAAATGCCATTCCCAGAGCCTTCACGTGGGACTTCCCATTCGAGAGTGCATCGAAGTCACAGCCACACACAGGACCGCAAATCTCGAAATGAACGGACGGATAAAGCCAAGGAAAGATCGCGGTCCATGGACAACTCCAAAGGTCCGCTGGGAGGTGGAAGCTCCCTATTAGGTCCTCCCGAAGACTATGATCGCAGCCCGGACCATCGAAGCCGTTACTACACCGATGATGGGACGCTAAGGGCCTCATCACAGAAATCGTCCCACTATTCGCGCATTATGTTTTCGGCTGCTAAGTTCAGCTCCGAAATGTCTGTTCCTGATATGGGCAAGATGAGCCTGGACACTCCATTGGAGCGAAACAAGAGCAGGGACAGCCTGCCAGCTTACAGCGACATGAAGGCCCTGTCGCCCAAGCCTCTGGCAGATGACTACTTCCAGTGCAATACGTCGAATGAAACAATCCTAACAGCCCCGTTACCGCTGGGCAAATCTGACCATGACACTTTAACGCCATCGGACGGAATCTGCAAGGGATCGCCGGCTGATCGGCAGACACCGCACCTCACTTCCCCTCATCCCATGGAGTACAAAGAGGATGCGTCCGCCTCCAAGGGACACAACGGATCTGGTAAACCGACGCCAAGCCAGACTCCCGAGCCTAACTCTAGTGGACGTTTAATACAGCATCAGCAACACAACGCTGACCCTGGGGGAGGAGGTGGAGGTGGAGGTGGTGTGATGGTGGATAAGAGGAAAGAGATTTTCAGCAAGGACACTTTGTTTAAACCGCCACACAGCATCTTGACAATGAGCTACGTTGACACTGGCTACTCCAAGTCAGGCACATTGCGAAAGACACCGCACATGAAATCATCCGAGGTGCTTGATACTCTAGAACCCCAGCCTCCACTTAACTCTGGCCCTTCGCCTGCGTCTGCCCCGGCACCTACAGGTCCGGAACAGGGGATCCCATCGACATCCGAGGCTGCCTTCGACTACTACAACGTCTCGGACGATGATGACGAAGAGGTGGAGGAAGCTTCTCATAAAGAGACGCCTCCACCAGAGGGAAAGGTGAGGACCGGGGGAGGAGAGAGTGGTGGTGGGGGCGGAGTCGGTGGTGGGGGGGGGGTTGGGGGCGGGACTATGCAGTGGCTGCTGGAACGAGAGAAGGAGCGTGATCTACAGAGGAAGTTTGAGAATAACCTGACTTTGCTGAGCCCTAAGGAGAACGAGAACACCAACAGCCAGAAATCAGCGCACTCGGCACGTCTGGACAGTATGGACAGCAGCAGTGTGACCGTAGACAGTGGATTCAACTCACCAAGGTAAGTCTGACGGGGGTTTTATAGAGAACATTCTAGAATACTCAACTTCATCTTAGGATGCATGGAGAAGTCACCAGTTCAAATTGTGTTGCCATCTGCACTCTCACCATTCATTCGCAGGACATCGACCTTACTGTGAATGGTGAATGTTTTCAGGTTTATCTTTGTGTTATCTGCGTTTGAACTCACCCATGTCTTCTTCCTGCCTTGCTTCAAAAGAGTTTATCACTAGGCTGTGGCTTAGTGGTTAGAGGTCTTCTGGTCTTGTGACCGGAAGGTCGCGGGTTTGATCCCCGCACAGGGAGAGACACGACTGAGGTGCCCTTGAGCAAGGTGCCTAACTCCCCCCACTGCTCCCCGGGTGCTGTGGTTTGGGGCTGCCCCCTGCTCTGGGCAAGTGTGTACACTGCCCCTTAGTGTTCACTGGTGTGTGTGTGTGTTTCACTGCACGGATGGGTTAAATGCGGAGGTCACATTTCTCTTTGTGCAAGCACAGTGGGCAAATAGTTCACTTTACTTTTTTTATCACTTAAATGTCCCAATGTGGTTCATTGGGAGGTGGGTTATTTAATTTGAAGAGAACTTGAGCATTGGTAGGAGGTACACATTGTTTTGTTTGTCGAACCTGCTTCCATGTAGCTAGAACTAAACTTCTAACTCTTTTGACTCTTTCTATTCCACTCAGATGTATAGCTAGTTAAGTTGTTAGCTTATTCATCCATTCATTTATTCATCCGTTCATTTGTTCATTCAGTCACGTACTCGATTATTTATTGAGGGCTGACTTTTACTAAAGACATTACAGGTGAATAAATGATGGAAGAGCGTCACACTGAGGTTATGACTGTTAGAACAGAGAAAGGGGCGGGGCATGTAGGTAGTATGCAGTAAGTGTTCCTAATTTGCATATTCATCGAATCTAAGTCTGTGTAGACATTATTATTATTATTATTATTATTATTATTATTATTATTATTGTTGTTATTATTATTATTATTATTATTATTATTGTTGTTATTATTATTATTATTATTATTATTATTATTATTATTTATTATTATTTATTATTTAGTGTGGATAAAATGTAGTTAGAATTTACTACATAGTAAAACATGACATTGAACATTGCTCATTTGACAGCAATAAAACTGCCAAAAATGTACAAAATAAACAATATAAAAATTGTAGATGTTCACTCCTTTATCTATCTTCTCTTTTCCTCTCGTCTCATCCCCTCTTCCATCCTTCATTCCATATCTCTCTTTATTTTTGCTTTTTTTCTGTATTTTTCTCTGCATCTCCCTTTCTCTTCTCTCCTTCTCTTTTCTCCTGTTCTCATTTCATCTTTACCCTTTTATTTTTATTTTTTACCTCTTCTCTCTTCCTGTCGTTCTCTGTTCTGCTCTTGTCTCTTTTCTCCTTCTTTCTGTCTTCTCACTATATTTCTTTTCTCTTCTAACATCTCATCTCACTTCTCTCTTCTCTTCTCTTCTCTTCTCTTCTCTTCTCTTCTCTTCTCTTCTCTTCTCTTCTCTTCTCTTCTCTTCCTTGACTTTTATTTTGTTCTCTTTTATCCTCTTCTGCTTTTCCTCCTTGTTGGCCTCAATCCATTTTCAGTATTTTCCTCTCATTTCTTCTTTCATTTTCTTTTATTCTCTTCATCTCAAGTTCTGACTTCTTCTCAGTTTTTCTGATAACTTTTACTTTAAACATTTGTTTTCTTTTAATTTCTCTGTTTTTTCCTCTCTTTCTTTTCTCCTTTCCATGTTTGTTACTTTCTCTCACTGTGCTGTGATTTATTTATTTATTTTTTCTCTCCTCTTTAATCCTTTCCTTTCATCTTTTCTGTCCTCCTCCTTTGACCTCATCCTTATTTTCTCTCCTCTTATTTCCATCTTGTTGTTTATATATTTCTGATTCTCCTGTCTTCTTCCATCAGGACGCGGGAAAGTTTGGCGTCCAACACCTCGAGTATTGTGGAGAGTAACCGGCGTCAGAATCCGGCGCTGAGTCCGGGTCACATGGGCAGCTCCCTGATCGGCGCTCCGTTCTCCTTCCGCTCCGTGGCTGAGGCTCCAAACACACAGGCCGAGAAACTGCAGAAACCCAACAACTGCCTCGCCTCTATCACCAGCGTCTGACAGAGAAACGCAAAAAAAACAAAAACAAAACACAAACGCAAATGCTCGGGCCGAGAATAAACACAAAACAAAAACACACACAAAAACAAACACTCGGGCCGTGACAAGCACCTCAAACCTCTAAGGGGACTGTTAAACCCAACAGGTATGGCTTCCACTGACTGTTCTACAGCATCGCAACAAATCACTGCAAAAAAAGATGAAAAAAAGAAAAGAAGGAGAAAAAAAAACAAGTCCAAATGGAAATGAATCATGATTTATCTCAATCAGGAAATTCTACAGTTATTTTCATAACCCGGATAGTCACCATCTATCTGCTCATGGTTTGTTTGTTTATTTTTTCAGTAATAATTGTTGTTTATTTTTTATTTTTTCATCCTGATGATGGATTGCACTCTGACACGAGGATCCCGACAGATTTAAAGAGATCAGAAATGGAAAGAGAGAGATCTCAGCGTTCAAATTCACGATCCATAATGTTGTATGATAAAAACCAGAGAAATAAAGTCATTCTCCATGACGGCGTTAGCTCTGTTGATAAAGTAATAAGAACTGGAGTCATACTTTTCATATCGCTTATAAAAAAAAAGAAAGAAAGAAATAGTACTTAGATTGACTATAAAAGAAAACAAACTTATTCTGAAATTAAAGGATTCATTTAGGGTTTAAAAACATGAGGACTGTTGACTTTTATTTTGTTTTTCAGTTGAAATCCCAGACGAGGCAAAGTGTGTAACGTGTGTGTGACTGTACATCACTTAACAAATTGACCTGTTTCATTAAAGTTTCTATCTGACATTTAATCTCAGCTCATGAACACTTACTGTATCACAGGAGGAAAGAAAGCACCCGAGTCACATGGGCTTAGGGGCCCCTTCTCCATTTACACAATTATTATATAGACCACTTTTTTTTATTTTTACATATTTATTCACGTTTGTTTACACAGTTATGGTTATTTATATGCATATTAAACGGTTTATTTATACGAATATTTACACATATTACCAAGTTTATTTACATAAATTATGTACATAATTATTCACGTTTATTTTAACATTTGTTTACATGATTATGGTTATTTATACAAATTAACATGTTTATGTATACGATTATTTACAGGTTTTTACATGCTTATTTACACAATTATTTACATTATTAAAACTACACAATAATTTACAATAATTTACACAAATCTACACAATAATTATTATAACTATTATAACTGGTTAACATTTTATTAACAGGCTTATTAACATTATTATTTAGATAATTATTTACATGTTTATTTACACAGTTGTTTACACATTTTAACTTAACTACATAATTCATTACGTTATGTTTACGCAATTTTTTATGAAAAAAAAGAAAATCTAAAAACTTTTTTTTGGACATACAAAATCCAACGCAGCAACTTTTATACATGGTGATACTTTGTTTTTTTTTCCAATCCAGCACTGGAATGTTTACACAGATTTACCCAGACCAAAAGGGGGCGTGGTTATTCTGAAGTCCCGTATGATTGCTCTCATCAGTACTTAAGGCACAAAATGACATGGTCATCACACTGAACCTCTCTGACTGCACTCAGTAATAAAATACAGTGAAGTGTTAGAAAACTGGTGCAGACGAGTCTATGAAAAACACAGAGCTGCTCCGCCCACACACGTCATTGGTTGCTTCCTCCAGTGTTTTTATAAAGTGATCGACATGTTTAATGGATTTACAACATGGTTTAATATTTGGAGCTCAGGAGGTCATTTCAGGAGGAGAGGTGAAGATTACGGCCGTCTCGAGGGTTCATCATCACTACAAGAATGTATGGGGGGAGGGGGGGTGCACCAAGTATCAGTCTGTTACACTGTTTTTTCTGCCTCTTCAGTGGATTTACATGTTTTACATATTAACACATTTATTTATTATAATTATTTACAAGTTTATGAGTTTTTAATCTCAGCCTGGTGTTGTAATCAGGTTCATGTGATCATGACATCCACTGTGTGTTTCTGAACGTGTGTCTGTGTGTGTGTGTGTGTCTGTGTGTGTGTGTGTCTGTGTGTGTTTCTGTGTATGTGTGTGTATGTGTGTGTGTGTCTGTGTGTGTTTCTGTGTATATATGTGTGTGTGTGTATGTGTGTGTGTGTGTGTTTCTGTGTGTGTGTGTTTCTGTGTATATGTGTGTGTGTGTGTGTGTGTGTGTTTCTGTGTGTGTGTCTGTGTGTGTTTCTGTGTATATGTGTGTGTGTGTGTGTGTGTGTGTGTGTGTGTGTGTGTGTGTGTGTGTGTATGTGTGTGTGTGTGTGT
>JAOVVF010000039.1:28412145-28426260 GCA_028565595.1 Duopalatinus emarginatus | reverse complement strand
TGTGATTGGTTAAGAGCCGGTCCCCTGTGCTGTGATTGGTTAAGAGCCGGTCCCCTGTGCTGTGATTGGTTAAGAGCAGTCCCCTGTGCTGTGATTGGTTAAGAGCAGTCCCCTGTGCTGTGATTGGTTAAGAGCGGTCCCCTGTGCTGTGATTGGTTAAGAGCCGGTCCCCTGTGCTGTGATTGGTTAAGAGCCGGTCCCCTGTGCTGTGATTGGTTAAGAGCCGGTCCCCTGCTCCACTCTGACCTCCAGGTTTATAATCAGGAGCAGATTTTAGACTTGCTGAAGTAAGATGGCGTCTTTTGTCACTGTAACAGAGCGAACCAAACGATCTGCTTTCATCTCACATCACTTCATTTAAGAGCTTTAACCCTTAGTCCATATGCGTACGTGTGTGTATCCCCTCTGCCTTCACACACACACACACACACACACACACACACACACACACACACACACACACACACACAGGCACACACACACACGCACACACACACACACACACACACACCCCACAGCTAAGAATAACACGGCAGCTCGCGTGGAACATGGCAGCGCATGCGGTGTGTTTTTATTAAGAGCTCGGGGTGTGTAATGAAAGATCACAGAAGGGTGGGAAAGGGCAGTGTGTGTAGGCTCCAACCTTACACATCCACCCTTAAGCAAATATACAAGCCTGAGAGACACACACACACACACACACACACACACACACACACATATATACACATACACACACATACACACACATGTGCGCTTGATAATTATATCGGCTGTGGTTACTGTGACTGCACCACAGTTATGCGTGTGTGTGTGTGTGTGTGTGTGTGTGTGTGTGTGTGTGCATGTGCGTGTGTGTGTGTGTGTGTGTTAATCCGCTGGGATCTCAGCTCCTGTTCTGCTTCTTTTCTCCTCTTGTTTGAATCCAGTTATTGTTTTTCCATTTTATCGATTCATTTTTATCGTCTGAGCTCAAAGTTTCACATAAACACAACCTCTTGATCTCACCGACTTATATGAGGAACAGGGAGGGGGGGATGGAGAGAGGGAGGGAGAGAAAGGGAGATGGAGTGAGAGAGAGAGAGAAAGAGAGAGAAAAGGAGAGAGAGAAACTGAGAAAAAAGGAAAAAAAAGAAAATAAAACCCCTTAGGCACTTGTTTGGCTCAAAACTCTAGAAACTCAGAAAGCTGAGCAGCTCAGTGTGATTTACTTATTCAGAATGGAGTGAGAGAGAGAGTGAGAGTGAGAGAGAGAGAGAGAGTGTGTGAGAGAGAGAGATTAAAGGAAAGGAAAGGAAATTAAATGAAAAGAGAAAACCCTAAAAATAAAACTAATAAACGAATAAAGAAACGAACAAAACAAAGGGAAAAATAACTGAGAGAAAAAAAAATATTCAAGGAGTGGAATTAGAGCGTGAGGGAGTGAGGAGTGAATGAAAGAAAAATAAATGAACAAAATAAAACAAAGAAATTAAAATACAAAACAAAATTAAATGAGGATAAAAATAAATAAATAAAATGAATAAATAAATAAATAAAGAGAAAAGCAGAGAAGAAGAAAGAAAGAAAGAAAGAAAGAAAGAAAGAAAGAAAGAAAGAAAGAAAGAAGAAAAGTGAAATGAATTAAAACAAAATCAACTAATTAACAAAGCTAAAAATAAAATTAAAAAAACACAAAAAAACAAATATATTTTTTATAAATTGAAATAATTAGGAAAAATAAGCAATGAGAAAAAATAGAAACAGTGAAACAAATGGAAAAATAAAACAAAGAAAAAGATACATATGTTCATATAGAAAAGCACAAAATAGAGAGAAAAAGAGAAAAATAAATGTAAAAAAATAAACAAACAATTAACAGACAACGAACAAAACAATATAAAGTGAGAAAGAAAAGAAACGGAGAACAAGAGAAAAAGCAGAGGAGAAAAAACAAAGGCAGAAAATATGAACTGTATATTAGATGTTGTTGAGTAAAACTTTCCCACTGTGAGCTTCATCCCGAACAGGAAGTGGGAATGTGGTGAGTTTTTCCCTGAGTTGTTGTTCTGTGTCTGTGAGTCTTTGAGTCTGTGAGTAAGAAATGAAGAGAAAATGGAAATGAGGTCAAATAAAGAAAAACAAAAATGAAGATCACTTAAAAAATGAACAAAAGAAAAAAAAAAGAAAGACAAAAGAAAAAAGAAATAAAGAGAAAAAAAGACAGTGATATCCTGTTCCTGGTCTTGTCTCCATGGTAACCTATGTGTGTTGTGTTGTGTTGTGTTGTGATGTGCAGGTTCTCCAGGAGGACACGGTGATCCCCGGCAGCGACCTGAACCTGGTGTACCTAAGTTCTCGAGCGGCCGGTTACCGTCCCGTCCTGAAGGTCACCATGACCCAGTCCACCATCCCCTTTAACCTGATGAAGGTTCACCTGATGGTGGCGGTGGTGGGACGTCTGTTTCAGAAGTGGTTCCCCGCAGAACCCAACTTGTCCTACACATTTATCTGGGACAAGACGGATGCCTACAACCAGAGAGTGTACGGTCTGAGCGAGGCGGTCGGTGAGTCTGGAAAGAGTTATCGTTATCGTTAGAGTTATAGTTTGTGTGTGTGTGTGTGTTCATTTATTTGTGTATTTATTTGTTTGTTCATTCAGGCATGAATTTAATATTTTAGTTTATTTATAGCAACAAATTTTGTTTGTTTATTTATTTATTTGCTTTTATATTTGTTTATTTGTTCGTTTGTTTGCTTTTTATTATTTTTTTATTTATTAAGTTTGCATTCTTACATAATTATTTGCCTGTTTGTGTTTGTTCATTAATTTATTAATTAATTAATTTATTCATTCACTCATTTATTTAATACATGTTGACATTCTAAGTAATTTTTTATCTTAAGCATATATATATATACCTTTATATTGTGTGTGTGTGTGTGTGTGTGTGTGTGTGTGTGTGTGTGTGTGTGTCCATACTCAGATTTCCACACTTAAATGATAGATAGATAGATAGATAGATAGACTGATAGATAGATAGATAGATAGATAGATAGATAGACTGATAGATAGATAGATAGATAGATAGATAGATAGATAGATAGATAGATAGATAGATAGATAAGAAATAAATAAATTGGGAGTTATTATTATTATATTATTATTTTATTATTTTATTATATTATTATGTTATTATTCTTAATATTATTATAGTATTATTTTATTATATTATTATATTACAGTCCAATAAGCCTGTGTTTATTCCATTAGAGCAGCACAGACAACACGTCACTTACCTACCGTATATATAACACACGTGAATAAACACGTCAACACGTCACTGAAACAGTAACAAAAAAATCTGCCTCACAACACATCAAATAAAATTCAGTTAAAAAAGGAAATGATACAGACGAGTAATTAAATATATATTTAATAATCAATCAACTGAATAGTAATAAAAATACAATAAAAAATTTATATAGAAGAAATGTAGAAAGTCTGAACATCTGTCTGTCTGTCTGTCTGTCCATCTGTCTGTCTGTCTGTCTGTCTGTCTATCTGTCTGTCTGTCGGTCCATCTGTCTGTCTGTCTGTCCATCCATCCATCTGTCTGTCTGTCTGTCTGTCTGTCTATCAGAAAGAGAGATTATTTTGGGTAGGAATTTCTACACATAATGGAAAGTAGGAAATTAAAATTGGATAAAAAAAATATATTTGTTTTCTTTAATTGTATTTTTTATTTATTTATTTGTTTACATATTTAACTTATTTACATATTTATTTACTGTATTTTTTTGTATTTATATATTATATTTGATGGTTCATTGGTATTATGTATTTGTTTGCTTATTTATTGAGTACTGCGACAGGACAGAAATCCATCAGTAAGTGAAAGTGAAAGTGAAAGTGAGTTACTCTTCTGACCCCAGTGTAGTGGAATTGACTTCCACATGTGACCCACCCGTGCAGTGAAACACACACACTAGTGAACACACACTAGGGGGCAGTGAGCACACGGGCCCGGAGCAGTTGGGGGTCAGGTGACCTGGGGTCAGGTGACCAGGTGAACTTATCGGTTGTGGGATGGGTTCCTTAACAAGCCTACAGTATGTGTGTGTTTCCTGAGAAGAAGAGGACATATAGACCAAATAAACACTATATTAAACATTTAAAGGATTTATTTATTATATGTTTATTTAAATTTAATTGTGATTGTTTTAATTGTCATTTTTATTCTGATTAAGATTTTATAAAGATTTATAGATTTTATTAACGACTTTAACTTCTCTTTCTCTCCCTGTGCGCGTGTGTGTGTGTGTGTGTGTGTGTGTGTGTGTGTGTGTGTGTGTGTGTGTGTGTGTGTTTAGTGTCAGTGGGTTTTGAGTACGAGTCGTGTCTGGATCTGATCCTGTGGGAAAAGAGAACCGCTGTCCTGCAGGGTTACGAACTGGACGCCTCTAACATGGGCGGCTGGACGCTGGACAAACACCACGTGCTGGACGTCCAGAATGGTGAGAACAGGAACTCTATAATCTTGCATTCTGATTGGTCGGAATATGGAGATATTTTTTTATCTTACAGCAGCTCTGACGGTACTGCAGGTTTCTATAATTCAGTGGGCAACAGACACTCCAAAAAAAAAACAAACAAACAAACAAACATGCACAGCTGGTAAACATGGTGACACTTTTTTAAAGTAAGACGAGGTTTATGTGGGGTCGATGGAAGGAGTCTCCAGTGTCAGTCACATCAACACCCATTAATGTGACAGATAAAAAAGTCCTGTTTTTTAAATAAATATAAATGGGTCAGTGTTAAGCTGCTGTAGTGTGAGAGAATTAAAACACAACATTTACACACACACACACACACACACACACACGCACACACACAATCTAATATTTTAAGTATTTATATATATTGAATGATAAGAGTTAACAACAAATAGAACAAAGTCAGCTTCATGATTTGTTGCCTTGTACAGGTGTGTGTGCATGTGTGCATGTGTGTGTGCACGTGTATATATATATATATATGTGTGTGTGTGTGTGTGTGTGTGTGTGTGTGTGTGTGTGTGTGCAGGTTTATTGCGTTTTCCTCTGTGCTTTATCCGTTTCAGCTCCTAAGCTCTTTTTCTGACCCCAGAGAAATTCAGCGCCGCTTTAATCTCACAAACCCGCGAACTCTTTTGTGACCTTTGACCTTTAGCCACTTTTGTCTTTTTTCTAAACCTGCGTCTATTCCCCAACGCTGCTCTAAATATAGGATCTCAGGAGAGTGAGACTCAGGGGTGTGTTTACAACACACACAATTACACCAGTTCATATAGACTACAGACAGTCAGGAGCAGGAAAACAGATCAAATACATCAGAAATAATAATAATGTATATTAATAATAATAATAATGTATATTAATAATATAATGAATTAAGAAGCTCTTCCTGAGTCTGCTGGTGCGGAAGTGGAGGTTCCTGTAACGTCTGCCAGATGGTAGGAGATTGAAAAGTCCGTAGTTAGGATGAGAAACGTCCTTGATAATGTTCTTCGCCCTACCCAGGCAACGCTTGTGGTAGCTGGCCTCAATTGTGGGTACATGAGTGCCAGTGATGCAGTTTTCACCACCCGCTGGAGCGCTTTACAGTCAGATACAGAGTGGTTGCTGTACCACACTGAGATGCAGTTTGTAAGAATGTTTTCAGTGGTACAGTGATAAAAGTCCAGTAATATCCCTGAGTGTAGGTGAACTTTTTTCAGGCTCTGTAGGAAGTAAAGGCGCTGTTGTGCCTTTTTTTACCAGGATTGAGGTGTTAAGTGACCATGAGATATTCGCAGAGATGTGAATGCCAAGGAACTTGAAGCCAGACACCTGTTCCACCATAGCTCCCTTTACATAGATGGGGGAGTGGGCCTGAATCCTAGTCCTCCTAAAGTCCACGATGATCTCCTTGGTTTTGTTGGTATTCAGCACCAGGTTGTTGTCCTCACACCATGTAGTCAGGTGCTGTACATTATCCCTGTAGGCCATCTCATCGTCGCCTCTGGTCAGGCCTACCACTGTGGTGTCATTTGCGAACTTGATTATGGAGTTAGAGCCATAAACAGGAACACAGTCATAGGTAAACAGTGAGTACAGGAGAGGGCTCAGCACACATCCTTGTGGTACATCGGTGTTCAGAGTGATAGAGGAGGAGGAGAGCTTTCCTAACTTAACAGACTGATGTCTGTCAGTCAGGAGCTGGCTGAGTTTGGAGATCAGCTTGGAGGGGGTGACTGTGTTAAATGCTGACATATGAGTTGTCACAGTCCAGATGAGTCAGTGCGGTATGGAGTGCCATGGAGATGACGTCCTCTGTAGACCTATTGTGATGATAGGCGAACTGATGAGGATCAAATGTGGCAGGTAGACAGGACTTCACTTGAGAGAGAACTAGTCTCTCTAAGCACTTGGCGATGATTGGGGTGAGTGCAACAGGATGGAAGTCATTGAGGGTTGATGCACTTAAATGCTTGGGTACTGGCACGTTGGTGGCAGTCTTAAACATGGTAGGGACTACTGCCTGAGCCAGCGACAGATTAAAAATATCCATGAAGACCCCGGCCAGCTGCTTAGCACAGGTCCTCAGCACATGGCCAGGAAGTCCATCAGGGCCAGCTACCTTCCTTACATTCACCTTGCTCAGAGTGTGGTAGACAGCTGTACTGGAGAGTGTGAGTGGCTGCTCATCATGTGGCAAAACTGTTTTGCTGGAGTCCAGCAAATTTCCCCAGTCAAAACAAGCATAAAAGTGATTAAACTCATAAGGGTGTGAGGTGTGGTTGGTAGGAAGTGGAGTGCATGGAGGTTTGAAGTCTGTTATTGTGCGTATGCCATGCCACACACGCTGGGGGTTGGAGGAGTTGAAGTGTTCTTCGATCCTTAATTTGTAGCGGTATTTAGCCTCTGCGATGCCTCTTCTCAGGTTGGCTCGGGACAAGTAGTAGGCCTCCCGGTATCCAGACCTAAAAGCAGCATCTCTTGCTTTTAGTCAGCCCCCTCCATCCAACTCTTCACAGACCTTGTTGTTGGTTTCACACGTTTGATGACTGGAGTGTATTTGGGTAGCAGAAACAAAGAAAGATGGTCAGATAGTCCAAGGTGGGGGAGAGGTGTGACTTTGTAGGCATCAGCCACACTGGTGTAAATGTAGCTGGTCAAACTTCACACCCGGACTAATACGAAGGAACCCTACCACTGTTACTCTGCATTGTGTTGTGTGCGCGTAGATAAACTCGGGACTCCAGTTGCTGGTACCAAATCGGGAATCATTTATTGATCTGGATGTATGAGACGGTGAGAAATCAGTGAGAAATAGCATCCAGCCTCGCACTAGCCTCTCTCTCCTGCAGAGCTCCCAGTCAACTCACTACAGTATACATGAAATAAACTAATAGTCATACTAGCTTAATATTCAGTGAGATAAAGATTTCTTTCCCCAAACATACATAACCACATAACAATGAAATAAAAAGGACAGACATTACCACTAGAAGGATATCAAGAATAATTACATTTTAAGTATAGATAATATCTTAGTATATCAAATATTTATAAATGGTATAAAAATAACTAGGCGTAACATATTTATGACATTTACTTCAGTCACAATAAAACAAATTGCTAGGACAAAAAAATAAAAATACCACAGTACATGTGAGATACTTATTTACCATAATAAACTTAAACTCATATGTAATATTTTTAATGAATTCCCTTTTTTATACCAACTTTTTATATGTTTTCCTTTTTAAAGCATGAGAACAGTTAAAATGTTTTAACTAAAAAAAAGATAAAAGCCTAGCTGGATGTATGAGACAGTGAGAAATCGGTAAGTAATAGCATCCAGCCTCGTGTCTGCTTGCACTAGCCTCTATAACCCCAAAATCACAGAAAAGGTGGGGGATGGGGTTAGCGTTGCAGCTAGCATCGGCAGCTGTAGCTTGCTAACACTTCTCACATTTATACTTGGACACTCTGCCAAATAAACACAACATATGTTTCATATGTTTTTTTTGGTTTTTTTTTTTACAATTTAACACCGTATTGAACGCTCTTTCAACTCGGAGTCAAAGTTTTACCAAACCTCTCTCCTGCAGAGCTCTCAATCAACTGCGGAGAGACTGGCCGACGCAAGAGAGGTTGCAATAATTCAAATACATAAAAACAAATATTATTTATAAAAATGTAGAAAAAAAGAAAATTATATTTTGAACAAGTTACATAAATGTTAAAATAAAAAATGTTAAAATAAAAAAGTTAACTAAATGAATAAACTCAAATAACACCCGTTATATAAACATGGTCCAAAGTTTTTAACATCTTGCAGGTGTGCGTGTGTGCAAAGTGTATGTGCGCACAAAAGCAGGAAATGGCGTACGCACAAAAAATTCAGACTTATAAAACTGTGTGTACACCATTTTCTGCTTTTGTGCGCATGCACACTTTCACTCCAGAATCTTTTTTATAAATGAGAGTTTTATAAATGAAGCCCCTGGTGACTAATTAAAGAATATGTTTCTATGTAATCCATAAAATGTATAATGTGTAAACCATGTTAATATTTTAAATTGATCTTCATATGACTGTACCGCACCCAAGTTAGTTTGACCCCAAAATTTCAGTTTGTTTGACAAGTGTGATTGTTCATTCCATGTCTTGTTGCAGTATACTAAATTATGCTTGGACATGCTTGAAAAGGTCTTTAAGGACTTATGTGTCAGCACAAAGCAAGACAAAACAATTAAATTCACTTTGCTGACATATCTATGATGGCTTTTTAGGGCTGATAATAATAATAATAATAATAATAATAATAATAATAATAATAATAATAATAATAGTCAAAGTAATAATAATAAATAATTATTTGAAAAATAATAATCAATTTGATAATATTCTGGCAATATTGCAAGAATAAGTTGTAGTATTACAAGAATAAAGTTGAAATATTATGAGAATAAAGTCATAGTATTTCAGGTTATTCAAGTGATCAATGTCTGCAAAAATTTTGTGCAGGTTAACTATTGCGAGTCATTTTAAATACTTTTTTATAACAATGTACAGCGTGCAATATAATTTGTAATGTTTCATGCAAATAATAGACACTAACTGTTAAGAGTCTGCCTTAGGCCAGCAGAGGGGGTCAGCCTGCAGCTCCTATGGCGGCCATTAGGGGCCGACCCAACAGAGACTTGTCTGCTCCTTTTGTGCTCACCAGGGGGAGCCAACAATCGAGGCCTCCTACTGCCATGCGCACCACCTGTGGTTCCAGTCCCAGGAGAGGGACTACGTCTCCCAGGTCTTCCTTGGGTAATTAGTGCAGGTATTTAAGAGAGCGCTCAGCCAGAGCATGGTAGCCAGTCAGCTTGTGCAGGTGCTTGTTTAGACACACATCCCAATAAGGGAACTAAAAAGAAAAACAGAAAAAAGGGAAAGAGGGGAATTTATCATCATTATTAAGTTTGGTTTTCTCGTTTCCCCTTATGCTCTCCAAGCAACTGCGTGGTCAGGAAAAGGTGCGGGCCTGTCCCTAGAAGGGGGCTCGTGATGTGGCCAACCCTCCACCCTGACTCGCACTCCATGCCACCTTTACATGGGGGACAGGGTTCCCTAACAAGTTGGTGGTCTGGGTAGATTCAGGGGCTGCCAACATCTTTATGGACCAACTAGTAGGCCATCTGGAGTTCACCCCTTCCCTGATACCCTCATCTTTTTTATCACCCGGTCCCCTACAATGCAAGTCATATTGGGGTACCTGTGCCTCTGGCTCCAGAACCCAGTCATCGATTGGGGCACAGGCTCGATGAGTCTTTCTTTATCAGGCCTCAGCTGCAGGTGCCCCAAGGTAGGGATTTGATACCTCCTTTTGATCTCACTTCGGTTCCATCCATCTATCCTGACCTGGTGGAGGTATTTGGCAAGGCCAAAGCGAAGCAAATCCCCCTTCACCACGATTTTGACTGCCCCATTAACCTGCTGTTTGGCACATCTCCGCCACTTTTTGCTCTTGCTGCTCCTCTTGTGTTCAGCACGGGGACAAATGGAAGACCTTTAAGTACAGGGTTATGCCATTCAGGCTCACCGACACTCTGACGGTCCTCCAGCGTTTCATTAACAAGGTACTTAGGGAAGCTTTGGACTGCTATGTGTATGTCTACCTGGATGACATTCTTATTTATAGTCCATTTATAGAATCCCTTCCAATGGCCACAGTCAGCACAAGCGGCATTTAATATTCTCAAGCAGCTCCTGATTTTCCCTACCATGCACCCCAACCCGGAACTCCCATTAGTGTTCAAGGTAGATGCATTGGACATAGGCATAGGAGCAGTCCTCTACCAACATTCAGGGGAGGATGAGAAGTTACACCCCTGTGCCACATCATTTTTTCCCCGTTTCTCAAAAGCTCTCTATGTTTGTGTTTGTGATCTAAGCAGCACTTGTGTTTGCCTTTTCTGCCACTATTTTTATTTAAGATGGCCAGCACTGTGATAGCTCCATGGGCTACAGCCAGCAATGTTGATGCTTCCGGGATTGAATCCTGTCCAGCATGCTTTAAGAAGCACGTTGTTCTTTTAAAATAAATAAATAAATAAAAGAGGAAGACCTTTTGGGGTTTATACCCCCAGCGACCATACCATGGTTGAATTATTTTCAGTTGCTTTGGCTGGCCCGGCCCCACTTTTTCAATTCAATTTTATTTGTATAGCGCTTCTTACAATGGACATTGTCCTAAAGCAGCTTTACAGAAATAATGAAAAGGGTTATACAATAATAGAATTTTTAGAATGTATTTCCCTGATGAGCAAGCCGGTGGCCAAAATTGCAAGGAAAAACTCCCTGAGAAGACAAAAGGAAGAAACCTTGAGAGGAACCAGAATCATAATGGAACCCATCCTCATTTGGGTGACACAGACAGTGTGATTATAAACAAAAGTGCAGCTAGCCAGAGAATTAAAGTCTGTAATCTAATTTGTGGTTTCTATATCTGTCCATTATGGTGTTTTGCAGACTATCCATGTCCATGGTGGGTCAGATGAGACTGCAGGAAGATAAGGGGGGTCAGAGTGGATTAGGCAGGGTTTGGAGAGCAGGAGGAATCAGGACTCGGGGTTGCTGGTATATCCTGGTGCCTCAGCCATAGCAGGTGTAGCTCATCAGAATGGAATGGAAGAGAGTCAAGTATGATCTTTATGTAATGGTCACTTTAAATATAAGGAGTGCAGAGAGCAAGCAGAGACTCTGGAAGACTAGCTAAGACAGCATAACTACAAGGGAGCACCAGAAAGTGACACAGACATGAGGGCACCCTGGGACATAAGGCAGCCAGCCACTCCACAGTCATCAAACCTAAGTGAACATGTGAGAGTGATTCTACTGAATCATAACACTAACACTACAGAGTTATGTACATTACAGAGTTATGTACATGCATTCATTACTATTAAAATTATTATACTTTTGTGAAACAGATTAGTTCTTGAAACAAAAGAATAAATCATAGGAATTAGCAATCTGCAAACATATTTTGTGTTACTGTGTACATTACTGCAAATAATAATTACAGTACATTTTGTACATTGTAATAAAAAAATATTTAAAATAATAACTTGCAGCAGTTCTGCACAAATGTGTGCAGAAACAGACCACTTAAACAACCTTACCTTGAAATACTTTGACTTTATTCTCCTAATATTATGACATTATTCTTGTAATATTAAGACTTGATTCTCAAAATATTCTTATAATACTATGACTTTTCGAGCCAGACAACTGAAGTGCGTGCATATATATATGGGGAAAAGTTGTCATAGCATATTACACTTTTAACATATATTACATCATTAAACAGTCTGAGGTAATAGTGGTGTAAGCAACCAAAATATAATGTCATCATAAAACATTTAACCTTTATTAAAACAAATGTGTTTGTAATGCTAACATGACACAGTTATATTGTATGGTGCTTTAAGGCAACCTAAATTATAAATTTACATCTCCCCACCTTTTCTGTGTCTAATAGATGGAGCTTCCCTCCAATACAGTGTGGAATAGATGTGCAATGCACTAATGGAGGAGTCTGCATGGATGGACCCTGGGGGGCCAACTGTACCTGCAGTCTTGGATACACTGGAGAAAGGTGAGACATTAACTTTGTTAACATAAGTCATGGCATCTAAGTCCAACTATTTAACCCAAACTACACTTAGTAAGATCCATCATTCGTTTTAGATGTGAGATAGACATTGATGAGTGTGAGTCCAACCCCTGCCTCAATGGAGCAACCTGCATGGCTCAGCAAAATCAATACCTTTGTGAGTGCTTGCCTGGTTTCAGTGGACATAACTGCGAGGCTCCTGTGAGTTTACTTATTATCTTTCTGTAGCATAGTCTAGTCCATAGAATATGTAAAATACAGTAATTTCCAGGTTAATGGATATAACAGAAATTACTTGTAAAATGAAATAAATGCACAGAAAAATGTTTGATGATTCACCCTGTCTTACACCACCTCACTTCCTCCACATCTTTCTATACTACCTGCACTTTCCTCTATCATGAAGAGGCAGCAGCAAAGGGAGCACCTCCCTTGGCTTGTAGTGGCAATCCCACTGATGTGCTTTGCTGCTTTGCTGACCATGATGGGTTTGGGTTGCATGATGCTCACTGCACGAAGAAAACGTCAATCTGAAGGCACCTATAGCCCTAGCCAACAAGAAGTGGCAGGAGCCCGTCTCGAGATGGGAAGTGTACTTAAAGTGCCTCCTGAGGAAAGGCTGATTTAATGTTTAACTTTAGAAAGCACTCTGAGAAAGCAACTGAAATAATTTAAAAAAAAACTATGCATGGCATAGTTGCTAAAACATTTTTCCTACAGACATGAAAAAATCATGTGCATACATAATGTAATAAATGTAACTGTTCATTGTTTTACTTTTGAATTGCATTTTAAATAGATTCTCAGGTATGTGTATATATGTAAATTTATATTATGTGTTGTAGTTTTTTTTTTCTTCATTACTTCATAACTCAGAATCTAAATGCAAAATGTAGTTTTGTCTTATGCATTTGGTGCAACCCAGCTATAGTATTTTATTGTCACACCATTTCTGTATTTAACCCTTACTGTTTTAATAGTCGTTTACACTTGACTCATATCCTACCTGTCAATGCAAATATTAGATACTTTTTTATTATTATTTTTATTTAGTATTTGTATTATGTAGGTGTATAGTTTTGTTCTTCTTTTCTTTTCTTTTCTTTTCTCACCACCTTAGTCTGAAGACACTGTAATTAATATGTTTAATCACTGGGTTGTTTTGTTCTACTTATGTCAGTTTCACTGGAAATGTTTCTGAATTGCAAATCCTACAATCAAAATTGTCTGGTTTCATCTTAAACAATGTTAAAATTAAAGCTCTACAAGCTCTACATTCTCCAGACTTCACACAGATTAACTACAGACCTTAACATAATGCACTTATCCTGATGGGAGTGGAATAGGATTTTTCCGTGTTTCAAATAGAGCAGCACACAATATCCTACATCATTGATAAAAGCTCCAAGAACAGTCTTTTAATTTTCATGGAACACTGGATTAATCTATTGGTTTAGAAAAGCAGGTCATTTTACCTTGAACAGAAACCCCAGCCATAATATTGCCTGGGCAGATCATGTTGTGACAGTCAGGTCCAATCCTAAGAATGTTAAGCCTTCAGTTCTAGCTGGTTGATGGATTCTGTCTCACTAACCTAACGGACTCATTAGCAATCAGAGTACTGATGGCAGTACCATGTTAACAGTGCCTAGCCACATGCTTCACATGTGGAAACAGGTAATGCCAATGGAGTGTGACTTTTTTTTCAATCTGAGAAATGTAACATGAAATTCAAAATGATAAGCACAACTCCAGGGTACTGCATATTGCGTGCAGCGTTCAGTTAGCACTGAGAATAATCATAAGCACTTAAGAAAACAATGACTATATGACAATGGTATTTTTGGTAGTGCAGTGCAAATTCAATTCAATTCAATTCAATTCAATTTTATTTGTATAGCGCCTTTAACAATGAACATTGTCTCAAAGCAGCT
>JAOVVF010000039.1:28356854-28368710 GCA_028565595.1 Duopalatinus emarginatus | reverse complement strand
GTGATCAGTAATACAGTAGATTATCAGAATCAGTGGTGATCAGTAATACAATAGATCATCAGGAACAATGGTGATTAGTAATATAGTAGATCATCAGAATCAGTGGTGATCAGTAATACAGTAGATCATCAGAATCAGTGGTGATTAGTAATACAGTAGATCATCAGAATCAGTGGTGATCAGTAATATAGTAGATCATCAGAATCAGTGGTGATTAGTAATACAGCACACAGATCCTAATACACTGATCATTACGATCAGTAGTGATCAGTAATACAGTAGGTCATCAAATCATCTGGATCAATAGTGATTACTAATAGATCATCAGGAACAGTGGTGATTAATTGTAGATCATCAGGAACAGTGGTGATTAATTGTAGATCATCAGGAACAGTGGTGATTAGTAAAAGATCTTCAGGTTGTTGGAGATATCAGCTGGCTCAGATTACTGTGGGTGGTTTGTTAACATTTTGCTGTTTGTTGTTTTTGTGTTTTTTTTAGTTACGACAGTGAAGGAAGGCTGACGAATGTCACCTTCCCTACAGGAGTTATCACCAGTCTGATCGAGGAGATGGACCGAGCGCTCACAGTGGACATCGAGACTTCTGGAAGAGACGATGATGTCAGCATTACCACTAATCTCTCCTCCATCGACTCGTTCTACACACTCGTCCAAGGTAACACACCTGTTTCTGTTGCTCTCTTGACAACAATTAGTTTTTCTTTTTATACAACATCACATGATCCTACTTTTGACTTGGACCATCTGTTCAGTGAGTCACTTCCTGTTGTCAGTTACATTATAGCAGCTATAAACATTATCATTCTGTTTTACCAAAATACAACAACTCCTCTGTCCTAAAGTTAGTTTTACCCTCTGACACTGGAGACTCCTTCATTAGCATTAAATAGACATCTCCTAGGAACCAGCTGTTACTATTAGAAACAACATGTCAGTGCTGTGGTATAAGAACGAGACGGTTTGGAGTAAACAGTTCTGACACATTCTATTTGTTCTCATCTAATCATACAGACCAGTTGAGGAACAGTTATCAGGTGGGTTACGACAGCTCCCTGAGGGTCATTTACGCCAACGGCATGGACTCGCACTACCAGACCGAGCCTCACATCCTGGCGGGTGCAGCAAACCCTACGGTGGCCCGGAGGAACATGAGCCTACCTGGAGAAAATGGCCAGAACCTGGTGGAGTGGAGATTTAGGAAAGAGCAGACCAGAGGAAAGGTCATAGTGTTTGGACGCAAGCTGAGGGTGAGCCCAAGTTCTCGAACTCGTGAGATCATGAGACACAACAGTGCCAGAGCTCATATACTCAATCACAGTGAAAAAAAAAACAGCAGACTGATTCACTGATACTTGACTGCATGAAAGCAGCAGGATGTCATTCAGTGATGTTTCAGACAGCTGAGAAAAAAAAAGAAAAAAAACATCTCGACTTTAAATAATGGATTCCTGAGTAATGTGAATGATGGTGTTTTTATAGCAGGTGACACAGAAACAGTAGCTGTAAGTGTACTTAAACTTTTTGCTCATTTAGTGAATGATTTGAGCCACCTGAAGAAAATTCAGACGGCTTTTGAAGTTGGTTAACAGGTGTGAAGGTTAGTTTGTGTCGTCTTTTGTGTAAAGTGCTCTAGAAAGTGGAAATTCTGTCTTTTGTAAGGAGTCCTTCAGGCACTAACACCTTTCTGACTCTGTTCATAAAACTAGAAGGTTTAGAACGTATCAGCTGCAGTAGATTGTCTGTTTATTTTATTTCATTTCCCATTGCAGTCTTTTATCCAGTTGCCTCAAGCGTCTCTTTTCATTTTCTATTAATGTAACATTGTAATTTAGTGAGAATACTCAGTACGCCGATATAACTGATACTAATAGAAGCGGCACGTCATGTTTTGTAAGCCGTATCTGATGTTGTTTTATTCCTTGTGTGTGTGTGTGTGTGTGTTAAAGGTGAACGGTAGGAACCTGCTGTCAGTGGATTACGACCGAACTCTGAAAACGGAAAAGATTTACGACGACCATCGGAAATTCCTGCTGAAGATTGTGTACGATGCGGCGGGTCACCCGACGCTGTGGGTCCCCAGCAGTAAACTCATGTCCGTGAACCTGACATACTCGAGCAGCGGCCAGGTGACAAGCATCCAGCGAGGGGCGACCGTGGAGCGGGTGGAGTACGACAGCCAGGGACGCATCATCTCCAGGACCTTCGCTGACGGCAAGTCGTGGAGCTACACTTACCTGGACAAGGTGAGGATATAATATATATAATAATATAAAGAATAATATTGATAACATAATATAAATAATATAAAAAATAATATTAATAAAATAAATAAAAATAAAATGATAGATAATAATATTAATATTCAGAATAGATAAATAAATAAATAATGACAATTAATATCATTAACAAACCTCATGAAAGGTTATTTATTATTAATAATAATTGTAATTCAATTCATAAAGACACAATGTCAGGATTTTATAGTGTGCAGTAAAACCTGCTGATTAACTAATTCATCTTTAATGCAGGATTGTGAAGAGGAAATGTGCATAAACAATGTAAAAAATTTATAATAAGTAAAAAAAACCTTTATTTAGATTGTCCTTATTTTAAATCGTTTCATTTAATCATACAGATCTGTAAATGTTTCATTGTGGAAGTGAATGTTAATGGCTGCAGTAAAAATGTTCCTGTGTAAAATGAAAGTAGAAAGAAGAAAGTGTGTTCAGTGACCTGCTGATAAAGTTCCTGTCTGAAGTTGACGCAGGGTCGTGTAAGTTCAGGAAAACACTCGTTTGTAGTCAGCAGACTCCATCTGATTGGAGCTCGGTGTGACCACGGTGCTCGGCTGGAGCCGAGATTTATCAGAGGTGCCGACTTCTTAATTTCCCTCTGAGGAATCAAAGGACACACTAATAGTCCTGCGCCAGCAGCCCGAAATAACAGCGAAGGGAAACGGAAAAATGTGTTTTATAGGACGAAGACCTGGACGTACTGCCGGTCCCTGAATTCTCTGTGAATTATTGAGACCTTGTGAATCCGGTATTTGCCACGGAGAGAGAAGGAGGAGGAGAATAAAAGGAAATAAAAGTCTGTTTGTGTGGGGTCAGTGCTGTAGAGAGAGACTTATGGGTAAAAAAAAAATGAGGCTCAGGGGAAAAGTCAGGGTTTAAAGGCCGGAGAAAGAAAAAACTGAGAAGGAGGAGAAGTTTGTGGAAACTCGGTGAGAAAGTTCACAAGTTCAAACTTTACTTATTTTACTTGATTTAACAGGCAAGACCATGTGTGTGTGTGTGTGTGTGTGTGTGTGTGTGTGTGTGTGTGTGTGTGCGTGTGCGCGTGTGCGCGTGCGCGTTTGCGCGTGTGCGCGTGCGCGCGTGCGTGTTTGTGTGCGTGTGCGTGTGCGTGTGCGTGTGCGTGTGCGTGTGCGTGTGCGTGTGTGTGTGTGTGTGTAGAAGTAAATTGGTCAATTTATTAGTATTTTATTGTGAAGTGTATTAAATTTTTTCATATTTGTTTATTACAACTGTTCATACACATACATCTAACAAATAATATATGAACTATTTCTAATATATCCAATGTTATATCTATAAATGTATTTAATATATAGTTAAGTTTGTAAATATTGTTCATATTTGTGTAAATTCAGAATGAAAAGAACGATTCATTCTTAAAAGCGATTCTATTTTCTCATCTTTTCTCAGTTTTGTCATTTTAACTAATGTACCTATTTTTACTGTTTAAATTTATTTTATTTTTAAAAATCCAATTCTAAATGACATTAGAATTACTGATTCCTTTGAGCTGCTCTTCATCCTCTTCAATGCTCGTCACCACAGAACCTACAAACCTACATGCCTACAAACCACAAAGCTACAAATCTGACGGTGGCGTGTGAAGGGTTTCGGCCTCATCATTAGGTTAATGGCTTCGAATCTGTTAGTAGCTATAAATCCAGTTACACTGATCGATAAATCCAGAGGTTAATCAATAGCTCGTTAGGCTGTGCTCGTTACAGACACCAGTCAGGATTTATACAGGAGCGACGGGGAGAGAGAAAGGGAAATAAAAGTGAGTGTGGTTTGTAAATCTGAACAGGTTCATGGCGTTTATTTCATCTTTTCCTTCAATCTTGGAGTCTCCGTCGGGTTTCTTTGAGTACTGTTCATCCTGATCGCCACCGATTTGGCGATTAAAATAAAATTACAACATTTTCATTTTTGTGTGAAGGAAACACAAATCCAGAACCACCCCCCGATGCCTGAGGATGCTAAATAACATCACCCAAATATGATTTGATATGATTATCAGGAGAATCGTACCGGCAGCTTTCTGTCGAGCCGTTTTTCATTTTCACAGCAGAGCATGAATCGAGGAGATTTGAGGGAAAATAAGAGCAAGATAAATGATGTTGGGAGTTTTGTTGTTGGCTTTGTGTAGCAGGCCGTGCAGCTAGACTCGCTTATTTATCATTGCTATTTATGCTGTCCATCAAAACCCCCACAAACAGGCTCAGAATAAACATGAGACCTCTTTCGATCACAGATCACAGCTGAGTTGCTGAGTAGGCGTTTTCGGCATACATCAGGCGCTTATTAAAGATTCCGTTTGCGGTAATGCGGGAAAAAAAACAAAACGGCGACTTCTCAACCGCAAGAGCGCCAGGTTTGTTCTCGACAATATGTTGAGAGGGTTATTACCTGCTGCCTCACTAAGTGATTATGACTTTCACCGAAGCTTACCTTATGAGATAAGTGCAGAGGCAAAGGGCAGTAATTTCAGAACACTTCAGAATTACGCGTCCGAGCGTATTAAAATGTGCTGCGTTTAGAAAATGAGGACTCGAAGAGACCTCAATTAAACGAGGGAATCGGCACCGGGACTGCATGTTAATACCGCCTTTGCTCGCTCCTCGCATTTTAACGACTTGTTGAGTAATTAATTGCTTATTTGCTTCCTTTTCAGTCCATGGTGCTCCTGCTGCACAGCCAGCGACAGTACATCTTCGACTTCGACCTACAGGACAGGCTCTCTGCCATTACCATGCCCAGCGTGGCACGTCACACCATGGAGACGATCCGATCTATCGGCTACTACCGCAACATCTATCACCCGCCCGAAAGCAACGCCTCGGTCACCGTGGATTACAGCGAGGACGGACAGCTCCTTCGGGTAGCGCATTTGGGCACTGGCCGCCGCATCCTGTATAAGTACAGACGGCAGAACAAGATCTCGGAGATCCTGTATGACAGCACACGTGTTAGTTTCACGTACGACGAGACAGCTGGCGTTTTGAAGACCGTGAACTTGCAGAGCGAAGGTTTTATCTGTTCCATCCGATACCGCCAGATCGGCCCGCTAGTCGACAGACAGATCTTCCGGTTTAGCGAAGACGGCATGGTCAACGCTCGCTTCGACTACTCTTATGACAACAGCTTCCGGGTCACGAGCATGCAGGGGGTCATCAACGAGACACCGCTACCCATTGACCTTTACCAGTTCGATGACATCTCAGGCAAAGTGGAGCAGTTTGGCAAGTTCGGTGTGATCTATTACGACATCAATCAGATCATCTCCACTGCCGTCATGACGTACACTAAGCACTTTGATGTCCACGGCCGCATCAAGGAGATCCAGTATGAGATCTTTAGGTCCCTCATGTACTGGATCACCATCCAGTACGACAACATGGGCCACGTCACCAAACGCGAGATCAAGATCGGACCTTTCGCCAACACCACCAAATACAGCTACGAGTACGACGTGGATGGCCAACTGCAGACCGTCTACCTGAACGAGAAGATGATGTGGCGCTACAGCTACGATCTCAACGGCAACCTTCACTTGCTCAACCCGGGGAACAGCGCTCGGCTCACGCCGCTCCGCTACGACCTTCGGGATCGCATCACGCGCCTGGGTGACGTTCAGTATCGGATGGACGAAGATGGATTCCTGCGCCAGAGAGGCACCGAGATCTTCGAGTACAACTCCAAAGGCCTGCTGGTTCGGGTCCACAGCAAGGCCAACGGTTGGACCATCCAGTATCGTTACGACGGCCTGGGGAGGCGCTTGGCGTCCCGCAACAGCCTCGGTCAGCATCTTCAGTTCTTCTACGCCGATCTGAACTACCCTACACGCATCACCCATGTCTACAACCATTCCAGCTCGGAGATCACCTCGCTCTACTACGACCTACAAGGCCACCTTTTCGCCATGGAGATTAGCAGTGGAGAGGAGTTCTACATCGCCTGTGACAACACCGGAACTCCACTGGCTGTCTTCAGCAGTAACGGGCTACTGCTGAAGCAGGTCCAGTACACTGCTTATGGAGAGATCTACTTTGACTCCAACCCTGACTTCCAGCTGGTGATTGGGTTCCACGGAGGATTGTACGACCCGCTTACGAGGCTTCTCCATTTCGGAGAAAGAGACTATGACATTCCTGCCGGCCGCTGGACCACCCCGGATATTAGCACCTGGACCAGAGTGGGAAAAGATCCGGCGCCCTTTAACTTGTACATGTTTCGCAACAATAATCCTATTAGCAAGGTGCACGACGTCAAAGAGTACGTTACAGGTAAGGGCAAGTACGGTTTTATCTCCTTGTATCTGAGCTGTCTGGCTTGCCCAGACACACTAAGGATGCTGAAAAAGTGCTGAATTTAAATCTCACCTGTACGTCTCTAGATGTCAACATCTGGCTGGTGACTTTCGGCTTCCACCTTCACAATGCCATCCCTGGTTTCCCAATTCCCAAATTCGACCTCACACAGCCGTCGCTGGAGATGAGGAAGAGTCAGCTGTGGGACGACCTTCCGGTATTTATATCCTTCCATATTCTCTCATCATCACCGTGTTTGTTTGTTCTTGAGAGTCGAATAAGTGAAAATCCTATTCTGTCGACTGCTCTGGAGTTTATTACACTTGATTTAACCCATCAGTTAATTAACGAGTCTTTCAGGATTTTAATTAGACGTGTAAACTTAGCACTGCTTCGGCCCTCCAGGATCTCGCTTTGACACTCAGGTTTACACGCTTTTGCACTCCGGTTTTCTTTAGCCTCCGTAGTTATAGTGTTACTTGGACTTGTTAGTTTTCACAAGTGTCTGTGGAGTTAATGATGGTGCTATCATCCAACAGGCCAGGATAAGTGCTCCGGATTCTATGTTGTTAAATCTCTTTGTTTTTGATACTTTTTATTTTTGTTTATTTTGAGAGAAAATTCGGACACGAACCCCTGTGATCTGGTCCTCTGGTGAAACCTGTGATCAAAATGACAAAATGCCCGAGTTATTATTTGTACTTTAGGACAATTCACTCAAGGCAGCCATTATAAAAAAAATCGTATCAATTTTTACCCTTTTTTTACTTTGTAATCGTTTTTTTTTTCTGTCCCTTTGCAGGCCATCTCAGGCGTCCAGGAGGAAGTGACCCGTCAGTCCAAAGCGTTCTTGTCCTTCGAAAGGATGCCAGAAATCCAGTTCAGCAGGCGCCGCTCTGCCCGGGATAAACCCTGGCTGTGGTTCGCTACTGTTAAGTCACTGATTGGTAAAGGCGTGATGCTTGCAATCACCAGCAAAGGCCAAGTGGCCACGAACGCGCTGAACATCGCCAACGAAGACTGCATCAAGGTTGCGGCAGTGCTGAACAACGCCTTCTACCTGGAAGACCTGCACTTCACGATCGAGGGTCGGGATACGCATTACTTTATCAAGACAAGCCTTCCTGAAAGTGACTTGGGGGCTTTGCGTCTGACAAGCGGCCGTCGCAGCCTAGAAAACGGTGTGAACGTGACTGTGTCTCAGTCTACCACGGTGGTGAACGGGCGCACGCGGCGCTTCGCGGACGTCGAGCTCCAGTACGGTTCGCTGGCGCTGCACGTCCGCTACGGCATGACGCTGGACGAGGAAAAGGCCAGGGTGCTCGAGCAAGCCCGACAAAGGGCGCTGGCAAGCGCCTGGCAAAGAGAACAGCAACGGGTCCGAGAGGGCGAGGAAGGTGCCAGGCTCTGGACCGAAGGTGAGAAACGACAACTTCTCAGCTCAGGAAAGGTTCTGGGCTACGATGGCTACTACGTGCTGTCTGTGGAGCAGTACCCCGAACTAGCCGACAGCGCCAACAACATCCAGTTCTTGAGGCAGAGCGAGATCGGGAAGAGGTAACAACCGACTGCGCAGCGATGCTTCAGCTGGGAAGAAGTACCAACAGACTGCACTGTGCCTAGCTGCCTCTCTCTTTACCATGTAGAAAAGACCTGAGATGAGCTCTGTAACCAACACGTCTCTCCCTCTGCTGCATCGAAACGAACTTCTAAACACAACAACTGCTTTAGCTAGGTCGAGGTAACAGACCGTTACTTAGCTGACAGTTTTCTCAGACTGAAGAGAGAAATAAGGTGAAGAAATGACTCAAGCGCTCAGTACCGCCTCAGTTGCCTCACACTCTCCTGCCCCGATACCCCTCTCTATACTGAATATACTCACTAATAGCCCCCCCCCCCCAACACAGGGTAGACAAAAGCTATGTTACCGTGTACAAAAAAAAAAAACCTGAGACGAGCTCCGTAACCCACGTTTCTTCACGCTGCAGCATTGGACGGACAGACGAATTAATTGTCACCGAGGGACTCTTGATTAAAACAATTTTTAAAAACTCTTCAATCTAAAATCTTTTTTGTGCTTTTTTTTGTATAAAATTCTTAAAGATGGTACGCTCGATGGATTTAAAGAAAAAAAAAAGGAAGAAAAGAAGGAATGTGTTTACAAAACCACTGCACTCGGCTAACGGACAAACGTGTACAGAGCCTCTGGGTCGCGTCTCTCACTCCCGAAAGTTCTTCTTGCTGTCGTTGTTTTGTGGATGTTTTGGGCACCGAGACGTTCAGCCGTGAGAACTGAAGACGGCACCTGATCCTTTCTGCTTCGCTTTCTTTTAAGGACGCTGTTACGATTCAAGTATTCAGTCGAGTCTGCGTGTTCAATGTCATTGCTGAACCAGCCGGCGGATGTAGAGTAGAGAGCAAAACACAACTAAAAATTATATATCATAACTTGGCCTGTCTTTTGACAAGAGATGTGAGAGTATCTTTATGGATTTTTTTTAAAACTTGAAAAAAAAGCCACTTATCCGTACATCAATATTAGTCTCAGAGAAAGTAATTTATGTACAGTGTTTATACATACAAAAAAACAAAAAACAAAAACAAAAATAAAACCTTACAATTATTGACTTTCTTTTTTTCCCGTCTTGTCATGCATTACTGTTTACACTTCATGAAGTTTAATATTTGATCTTATCAGAATTTATGGTAATGCTAATTGAATAAAATCAGCTGTACTGTCTCATTAATCTCCGCATTCTCATCACTTGGTTTTGCACATCTCGTTCTGTTATTTTTTTTTATATAGTTTTTTTTAAAGCTGGTTTCGTTGCTTGCTGCCTTTTCACTGTATTCGACGTTACGGTCGCGGTGACGTACGCAGTGCTCTAGATATTAGAAATGAATCTCGCAGGGTGTTCTCTTGTCTGTAGTGAAATTCTCACCACTGTTTTAATTACGTTTAAACGCAGGTCTAATTTAGATTTGAAAAAAGAAAAGAGAAAAAAGAAAAAAAGGAAGAGTGGCCACTTTCGGAGAAGCAGCGACTGAGAAACCACTGAATCATGAATCAGAGCAGTGGAGATGTGAGGAAAGCCGGAGCATCTCACATTAAAATCTCTTTTACATACTAATAACAGTGAAGGAACCCACTTGCCTTCAGTCATATCCCTCGCCTCATGGCTGGAGTCGGCTAAATCGTATTACTGCTACAAATCTGATTTAACATTGAAAATAAACCACAAGAGCCTACTGCTCTTTTTGGGTTGTTTTTCTTTTTGTACGGCGAAGCCTATTTTTCTATTAAGACGTGAATGGAAAAAGGCATCTGAAAAGGAAACGCGAGGTTCTCTACGGTTTCGGAAACCAATCCCAATCCTCCAGGCGCTGTGCGTTTGGCCGCTCCGATCTGAGAAAACGCTCGACTCCTTTCTATCCCGATTCTATCCGTAACGCGAGGCGACTCGGTGGCTTGACGACCCCCAAACGTTTAACAAACAACAAAACCGCTCAGAGACGGCCGTCACACGCCGCACGCCATTTCGCCGACACTTAATGTGAGACGCACTTAGGGAAGCCGTTGCAGTTATCGGAGAAGGAACGCTAGAGGAGGACAGGAGAAGTAAGAAAAGAAGGTTTTAGCTTTGCCATTTGTTGCATGCGTATGATGTAAAACTGCCTATCTGAAACCACTTCAATCACTGTAAAGGTCATTTCCAGAAGTCGGGTGTTTGAACGCACTGCTTTGATGGATTATTTACTGTATCTGCTTCTACTCGAGCTCATTATGTAAGAGTCTTTTTTTTTTTTTTTTTTAAATGAAGACTGCATCAGATGTGTGTGAAAATGTACTGAATGTTTTCTTCCTCCATCTCGCTCCACTCTGTCCCGGAGGTCTGTACGGCCTCACGCAGGTGTGTCAAAACTTTAAACAGGATGTTTAAAAAAAAAAAGAAAAGAAAGAAAAAACGTGTGCATTCTGCCTTGTTTATATGCATTTCTTTCTGTTTTACGGAAGAGTTTCTTTTATTTGATCTTATTTTTTTTACAGAAATGTTACTTTTTGTACTATAAAAAAGCAACAGGGGTAAAAGGTGGCGCAGGTGAGAACTGTCTTACAGTCTGGTTGTGAAAGGACTACGGACGCGCTTCATTCATGTTTCTGTTTGTTATTTCGCAACAGATCTTGTTTGTTTGATAAGGTAGAAAAATGTCTGGAGTGCAGTTAAGAGCCTGGATACACACGACTGGGGCTGAAAAACTGAAAAAGCACTTGACCTCCAATGCACTGTTCAGGCAAACACATGCGAGTCCAATCGAAATTACAGACCAATCACACATTTCACTGGCAGCAGAAATGTCGGACAGGTGATCTGATCTACTGAACTACTGAAAGATGCAGTGTGTATGAAATGAAACAGGACGGTGGTGAAGTGTATCCAGGCCTTTAAGTGCGATTGTAAACTAATCTCGAGTAGGTCAATGCTGGACCCATGACATTTTTAATTTGCAACATGTTAATGCTCCACAGACGGCAATCATTTAAATAAAAACCTAATACTCAGAGTGTGTTTCTCCTCTCTCTTTATTTACATCACACACACGTGTCATTCACTTCAAATCAAGTCAAGTGGTTTTATTTGTCATTCTAAACCATATACAGTGTTGTACAGTACACACTGAAACGAGATAACGTTCCTCCAGAACCGAGGTGCTACACAATACAACACACGGATGATCTGTTTATCTGCTCAGGCATCAAACGTGCCTTAAACAGCAGCACAAGTGAAAGTGAAGTGATTTACCCACTGTGCTTGCACAGTAATTCAACATCTGCACCTAACACATCCATGCAGTGAAACACACACTAGAGGGCAGTAAACACACTTACCCCAGGGTGGTGGGCAGCCCCTATCCATGGCACACAGTTAGCAGTTGGAGAGTTATGTGTCTTGATAAAGGGCACCTTAGTCGTGTCATGTTGGTACGTGAGTCGAACTGGTAACCTTCTGGTCATGAGGTTTTTCACTTTTATGAGGTTTCCTTACCTTGAGCCATGCCTGACCCACACACTTGGACTAAACACCACACACACAGATAAGAACACCGCACACATGGACTAAACATGACACACACAGACTAAACACCACAGACACAGACTAAACACCACAGACGTGGACTAAACACCACACAAATTAACTAAACACTACACACATGGACTAAACATCACACA
>JAOVVF010000039.1:28328414-28341254 GCA_028565595.1 Duopalatinus emarginatus | reverse complement strand
GTGTGTGTGTGTGTGTGAGTGTGTGTGTGTGTGAGTGTGTGTGTGTGTGTGTGTGTGTGTGAGTGTGTGTGTGTGTGAGAGTGAGGGGTGTGTTTACATACTGTATGTTTATACTGTAAGTCCAGTGTGGTGATTTAGGAGCCAGTCATGTGATCAGAAGGTCATCGGTTTGATCCTTGCACTGACCAGATGTGACTAAAGTGCCCTTGAGTAAGGCATATCACCCCCCAGTTCCCTCTGGGGGTCTTGGATAGGGGCTGCAGACTGCTCTGGGCATGTGTTTACTACCCCTAGTGTGTGTGTGTGTGTGTGTGAGTCCATCCACTACCCCTAGTGTGTGTGTGTGTGTGTGTGTGTGTGTGTGTGTTCACTGCCCCTAGTGTGTGTGTGTGTGTGTGTGTGTGTGTGTGTGTGTGTTTCACTGTATAGATGGGTTAAATGTGGAGGCCAGATTCCTCTGTGTGTAAGCACAGTGGTCAATGAGTCGCTTCACTTCTTCTGAGATCCCAAACCTGTTCATTTTCTATTCATATTTTAAAAATAAATTATAAGTAGTTTTATATAATCTAAACAAATGATTTAATTATCTCTCAGTAAAGTGTCATGTTTTTATGTTAATAATAATAATAATGATAATAATAATCACATCAGTGAAAAATTGACTTACTTTTACTTATTTCAGCTTTAAATCTACATTTTACATCCTATAATTTTTATTTTTTTTTTACATTAGATTAAAAGTTGATTCATTAGACAGCTGCGTTTAGTCTCATGTTTAAAATGACTTTTAATATCCAACCACTATTGTTATTATTGTTGTTGTTATTGTTGTTTATGTTGTTGTTGTTATTAGTTAAAGAGAAAGACACAGAGTTTCTGTATAAAACATCTGATACATGAATGTGATTTTCAGGGTGAAAATGCCGATTGACAGGCAGCGGATGTGTCCATGGCTCGAGGATCAGATAAACAGCGGTACAATCCAAGGCCTGATCTGGGTTAATAAGGTGAGAGAGAGAGAGAGAGGATGAGAGAGAGAGAGAGAGTGATGGCATGTGAGAGTAAGAGTCATTTACATTTACGGTTATTGGTATTACAGGTAAAACATTGTAGTGTTAGGAGTTTTGTTTAAGGACCTTTACTGGTGTAGCACAGACTGGCTGCCCAGACCAGGAATCAAACCCAGGTCTCTCACATGGGAGCCAATGATGTTACCACTGTACCACACCAAATAAATAAATTAATTAATAAAAAGAGTAATGCTAAGTGGTAGCATGATGGTGTGTGTGTGTGAGAGAGAGAGAGTGAGTGAGTGACTGATAGAGACTGAGAGAGAGAGAGAGAGAGAGAGAGAGAGAAGGAAAGAGATGGCGTGTGAGAGAGAGAGAGAAAGAGAGAGAGAGGTTTCTTCTCTTTCCTAAGCACTAACATTCTATTTAATCTCATTGACTTCATTGACTGATTGAATCAACTCGTTTTTTATTAGGAGGAAAAGATCTTCCAGATTCCGTGGATACACGCCGCTCGGCATGGCTGGGAACTGGGGAAAGACGCTCCGCTCTTCATGAACTGGGCCATTCACACAGGTATCACCACCAGAGTCTATGATTATTATATCATCAGAATTAAACATCTTAAACACTGACATTAGACATGGATGAGTTTTATGTATGTATGAGACTTGTAAACCTGGTGAAGCAGTGTAGACACATGAAGCAGAAAGAAAACCAGATTAGTCGTCACTCTGCCACAGTTTCCTGCCACTGTGTGGGTTTTTTCCCTACCCATAAACTTCTGTTGAGACGTTTCGGTAGTCTGAGACGTGCCAAGCTTGCCAACGTAGCGTGACTCATTTCTTTATTGTCATTACTTTCCTGTAGGAAAATACCATCCCGGAGTGGACAAACCTGACCCGAAGACATGGAAGGCAAACTTCCGCTGTGCCATGAACTCCTTACCGGATATAGAGGAAGTAAAGGACAAGAGTATGAAAAGTGGAAGCAATGCATTCCGGATGTATCGCATGCTTTCTCCATCAGAAACAGCAGCCAAGAGAGGTACTGTGTAAATATCTCCACTGAGGTTCTGCATGAAACTGAGCTTTTTTTTTTATCCCAACCATTTATCCTCATCATCAAACTATTACAGCACAAACCAGTCAGAAGCTTTGAGAGTACAGGAACTGTGTCAGGAACCTTTATTACTCAAGTGTTTCCTGTTGCAGTTAGACAGCATCACTTCCAGTTAGAATAAAATCAGTCCTTACAGGTTATGACTCCTAATTCATTTCAGTCATTAGAGCTCAGACTCCTGAGTGATTCCAGGATTTGGTGCCAGTCTTTAGACTCTGACTCTTGATTGGCGTACACCCAGCGAAGGCCTCTCAGTTCTTCCATATTTTAGAGACTGAACAGATTATGGAATGTGTTTTCTGTGAGCTGTTATACAGTGTATCCTCCCTAAACATAGGTGACCTTGAATCATGGTGAGGGAGGGTTTATAAGGAAAATAGAGGAGTTCTTACAGGGGAGTTGGATGAAGAGAATCTGAAGAAATGACTTCAGATCTCCAGCTGCATGTCTTGCGTATGGAGAAGATCTCACAGTTCAGGAAAGTCAGCAGGATATAAAAGTAGATTTCAGAGGTAAGCCACCTGTCCACCTTTTCCCCAGCTGTGCAGCATTTCAGGTCTTATCTCCACATACCTGAGGAGGTCTGTGAACCAGGAGGAAGTTTACGGCAGATGTTTTACTGCATGCGCAATAAACCTTTTGTTTAATTGTAGTCTGGCTCGAGGAGGAATTCTTGTTAAAGACAATATCTGTGTCCTGGGATGATGTACAACGAATCGTGTTTGAGGTGTGATTGCAGACTGCTGTAATGCTGAAGGTGCTGTGATTTCGGTCTCATGGTTTCAAACATCTGCGAGTATAGAAACCGAGAAGTAAAGATTTATGGTGGGCGATAACTGTTAAATTTATGGTCACGTCCAGAGACGTCGATATGCAGGTGCAACCGTGTGATATGATTCAGGTGGAATATATACCAGAATTCTTAGAAACTGAGAGAGAACGTTCTGGCTCAGTGATTCCCGGGTTCTTTATAGAACGTGAAGGATGAAAGGAAACAGATTTTCAGAAATAACAGAAAAAGCTCTCGGGAACGAAGAATTCGAAAAGGCTCCTAAATGTAAGGCAAAGGCAGTAAAAGGGGAGTGCCTCATCAGATGGAGAAACGCGACACTGAACCTGCGGCACCTCCCTGCAGATGGACTGATAAAGTGTGACGTGAAATAGAGCTCAAAGTACAGAAGGTCAGAACCTACCTACAGAACATGAGCATAAAGGTTCCTATGCTAAGTTCTAAGATTTCATCAGCTCATTTTTGTCTATTCTTATATATATATAAATTCTATATTCTATCTCATTATATATATATATATATATATATATATATATATAAAACCATGTGGCATGTGTTTCTTAATGGAGCCAAGATTACTCCAAACTTCCTAACCTTCACTGGGACACAGTGGGACCATATGGTGATATGGAGCTGTGGTGTCACCAAAGAGAAGAATGAAAGTAGGAGAAGTGACCAAGGGGGAATTCCACAGAACAAAACTAGGCATTGATTCCCTGTCATTTCCAGACTTCTGGTCATTCGTGGTTAGTCATTAGTGTTATCTTCTGATTAAACATCCGTTCTAAGGCTTTGATTAGAAGGTGTTAAAGGTCTTCAGGTTCTCTCTCTTGGTAAGCTTTTTTATATTTGAGGTGTCGACCGGTGTTGAAGTGCATCTGAAGTGCCGTTGGACATATATGGGAATGTGGTGGATTTCCAGCAGAGGAAACTGAGAAGGATATCCTTCTGAAAACATCTGCTTTCCCCCTGAAAACGGATTCAGTCTGCCCTAAGTGAACAGACACGTCACATTTAAAAATAGGCTTCAACACCAAACCTGGTGTAGGGTTTCATGTTGGTGAAGAAATCTCACAGAAGAAGCCAGTCTTCAGTGTGGAGCCGTTAAAGCAGAGCTGACTGCGAGTTCCTCTGGTTATATCACATGTAAAATAGAGAAAATCTTACATGTCTCACACTTTAATAAACCATCCAACTCGTCATTTTCATCGTTCTGTGGGACGTGGGTTTTGAAATACTCGTGCCAGTCTGTGAGGTTTGGTGAAAATGGCTTCTTGCGTGACCTCGTAACGGAACCTGATACTCGAATGGAGAAGTTAAAATTCCAGCGTAGCCAGACTTCAGGGTAACCATATCGGTCTGTGTGTTCGTGCACCATACTGGGGTTTTTGTTTTTTTGAAGTGGGGTGTTTTTAGCTCTAGTTTTTACCAGTTCTAGCAGTCATGGAGTGAAGATGGACAGATTCCCAGAATTTATTATTTGATTTAGAAAATTTACAAACACAATCATAGAACGGTAACTTTTTTTTTAAAAAATCGTGGCTACAGAATTCCTGAAGAACTTCCAGAAATCTTCTGGGACTATATAAAAGTGCTCTCGGATCCCTCTCACTAGCTGACATCTTTCCCACAATGCAAATCTGCCGTTTGCATACAGGAAAGATCCGAGCCTGCTGTTAACTCGACCATAACACCCAGGATTGGGAGTCCACGCGGGTTAAAGTTTTCCAGAACGGCAGCTGCGACCTATTGATGAACGCGCTTGTTCTGATGCGTTATCGTTTCCATAGTAACAGTTCATACTCTGGGGCTTGTGCAGCTGATGCTCTGTGTAAATGCTTTTAAACGGTGTAAAGCATTGTGTAGGGAGATTTTTGGGAAGGAGTCTCCAGTGTTAGTGTTACTGTGCATAAAGCAAACAATATTTGCTAACGTTTTCTCGCTGCTTGATGCGGTTGACAAGAAATATAACAGGCAGAATGTGAACACATCTGGGACGTCATGTGACACGCTGTTGCGGAACGTCCTGGAGGAAGTCTGGGGTTTACATCTACATACATTAAATTACTGAAATATTTTCGGCGCGGTAATGATGGAGTACTAACACACTATCTAGTGCAGACATGTGAAGAATGTGCAGCCAACTAGCCAGCTAATGCTAACTGTCTAAAAACCGAAACGCGCACTTCTGCTTCACACTTCTCACTTTCAGTGTGTGCGTCTCAGTCACTGACTGGTCTTTTCTCGGTGTGTTCATTAGTGTGGTATAATAAGAACTGAGGGTCTAAACTAGCAGATAAACTGATGATTCCTCAATAGCTTCCTTCCTGTGTGTGTATATTTATATACAGTATATTTTAAATGAGACATTATAAATCCAGTTCTGTCCAGTCTGTCCAGTGTCTTTTCACCCTGTCTAAAACGGCTCTTTATATGCTCAGTTTCGGTGCCTGTTGCTTTAAATGATAGCAGTCTGTCTCTGATCTGCCCTGCTGCCTGTCTACACAGATGCCCAAGTAAAAAGGAGTCTAACAGAGTTAGCCTCAGGTCATTCAAACCAACCACGCTAGCATGCCAGCTAACATGTCCCTCTGCGTATCAAAAGCAGTTACACTGTAACAGCCAAATTTAAAATTGTGAATAAATTTGTACACCTTTATAAAAGTTTACATTTAATAAGAATTATTTACATTTGAAAACGTAAAGGCCTGCAGAGCCTCGCTGCTACACTTTAGTCCACCACGTTGGATTTTTTTTGAGAAGGTTTATAACGATTGTTCTGGGCCAGATCTGGGCCAGATCTGGCCACCGGATGTGGGCTGACAAAAAAAGTTCCGGCATGCCAGATATGGCCCAGAACAGGGCCGTACATTTTTTGGTAGCTGAAAAGTTGTGCCACACTGAATCTCAAGATTACAGATATTTTTCCTTTATGTTGTTATGTTAGGTAGGGTGATTATTTATTTATTTGTTTATTTATTTATTAGCTTGTAATGATTTTTTGGATGAAATGTTTTTTCCCCATTTATTTTTAAAAGTTATTTTTACTTTTATATAATTTTAGCCTTTTAGCATTTATTTATTTATTTTTATAAATGTTATATGTTTATTCTATAAATATTTTTATAAATTTTAAAAGATTGTTTTGAGTATTAGATTTGATGATTTTAGACTTTTAACATATTTTCTTCTTTTTGTATATTTTAGTTTTGTTTTTTGGGACTTTTTGTATGTACTATTTTATTTATTTATTTATCTATCTATTTATCTATTTATTCAGTATTGTTCTATTTTATACAGTTTTGGGTTTAGAGCAGAACACAAAGCTCCCTCGATACTCGGTCAGAATAAACAGTCAGAATAAAGTATCTCATTAGGCAATGTCTTGAGGCATATAAGAAGTGAGACGGTCCTCAGGAGCTCACGTAGACTGACGTAAAATTCTGATGACTGGGTTTTGAGACAGATCCAGGCTCAATCTGACCATGACATCAGGTAATCAGCGTTTCCTATAGATATCTGAGTATCTGGAAGACTTTATGATGAATATGACGTATCCATTTAAAGACGTCTACAGCATCCAGAATCTGATTTATAACTTAAAATGACATTTTGTCTTTGTGTTTTTAGCAAAGAAGAAAATGATGGAACGGGAGGTGAAGGCAAAAGTAAGCACACTTAGTTTTAGTGTAAGAATATAGAGAATGTGTGTGTGTTTGTGTGTGTGTGTGTTTAAAACAGATCCTGAATTGTGTTTGGTGTCACTTTTAGGGCCCCGTACAGAGACGTAAAACGAGGAACATCGACCTGGAGAAGGAGATGAAGAAGGAAGACACACTGCCAGACAGCACGGTTTTATTAACAGGTGAGAGACTCGCTCTCGCATCACCTTCACACACGTGTGTTTGTTTTTAGTCAGCAGTCATGACGTGTATGTGGCGTGTATAAATGAAATAAAGATCAGAGTGTAACCGCGTCTCGTTTCTCCTCCGCAGAACCTGATCAAAGCCCTGATGTCAGTTCGCAGAGTAAGACGACGGTAAGTTATCTACCAGACGTCTGTGCTGTTGTGGAGATCACCACCGAGAACGAGGAGTCAGCGGTCAGCTCCACTCAGATTCCCTACAAGCTCCAGATCTCCCCCGTGTCGTGTTTGGATGGTACGTTCCGTTCATACGCACTTTCTGTTGAGTTACACAGTGTTTCAGTTCTTTAACATTTTAAAAGACTGTATTGTAACTGTATTGTAATGAATTAATAAACCTATCAATTAATTTATTAATTAAGATTAAGGATTTTATAAACTTTTTTTTCTTTTATATAGAGTTTTGGGTGTATTTTTTTTTTTTAATTAGTGTTTGTGCTTTTTTTTAGCATCTTTTATTTATATATCTTTTTTTTAAGTGGTTAGTCTTATTTTTACATTTATTAATGCTACTATTAAATAATTATAAATATTTTAAATTATACAATTTAAAGTTTAGTGACATTTTATAATGTTTTGTATTTGTTCATCCATTTCATGTTTTAGTTTTATTTTTATTTTTTTTTAGAGGTTTAGAGATCTCTTGTTTTTTTGTGGGTTTTTTTTCTTGTTTTTATGTTATTTGGAGTTTTGTTTGGTTGTTTTTAATGTTATAGTGTGTTTTTTAATATTTAGAGGTTTTTTTTGTTGGTTTTTGACTGCGTGCTCTAGAATTAGAGAATCTAAGTACAAAACAGCAGCTGAGAAAAAAAGATCAGATGTATATTAATTCACTCGCTCTAATAAGTATCTAATAGCCGTTTCCATAGTAACAGATCGTTGCGGGGACGAACACTAGACGCTCCACATAAATGCTTGTGTACCTGTTTGTCCGGTGACGTTCGAGTCTGTAATGAGGTGTTTATGGAAGGAGTCTCCAGTGTCAGAAGTGAACACAGACATGTTGTTGCATTATAAAATGCAGCTATGGGACATTAATGTACTTTTGGTGGTAACAGTAACTAAGCAAGATGCAGATAGTGTCCCTGAGTTTGTTGCTCTGAAGAAGAACTGAAAGAAGAACTGAAATGTGCAGTGCAGGTTTTAGACCGAAGGTCAGCAGGTCATCGATCTGAAAATGAGAACGAGACTCAACTGTATTGAGTGTTCAAGTAAAAATATAAAATTTAATTTACATTCACTTTATCGAGTTCTTTAACAAACACAGTACTGTAAGACATCCCGATACTTTTCTCCTGTGGTATTATTAAAGAGTCTAAAATCCAGTGATGTATCGTTAGATGTGTGGCAGTAATTCAGACATCTCACAATATTAGAATAATCACACGTCATGCTGAACGCTAAATGATGAAACGAGGTCTGTGCTTCCACACTTCAGCAGTTTCACTCCTTATTTAAAGTGTCGGTGTGTAACGTCGTCTTTTCCACTTTAATCTTTATTATCTTTATCTCTTTTTTTTTAATGTTAGTTATTTCATTTTTGCCTATTATTATTTGTGTTTTTTGTGTGTTTCTCACTGATTGCGCTGGTTTTCATGGTCTAAATAGTGTTTTCTTGTTAGCTATTTCTAGTAATTTTAGGTTTGTAGATATTTTAGTTTTATGTTTTATGTTTTTCTTTAACAGAGAGCGATGCCGAGAGCTCCCGCAGCCTGGACGATCTGGAGGTGTGTAAACTTTAACACTGCACACACATCCCTCATTAATACAGATGTGACAAAAACAACTGGGTTCATAAACAAACACACAGAGGAGAATAAAAACCAGACAATTAAAATAATACTAAAAATTAAGTAAAATAACGTAAACGTTTGTTTTTATTAACTGATAGAAGACAGTGCTGATTCTCTCCCTGACTGTAAGATAAAGAGTTTATTTATTTATTTATTTATTTATTTATATACACTCTACTCCCTCATCCCCAGCCTCAGGATTTGTCCATCGGGTCGAGACAGTCGTGCTCCTCCGTGCTCAGGATTCCACCCAGCTTTCTGAACAAAGCGCACTCGTTTACCTCAGAAAAGACGAACTTTTGGGTGACGAGCTGCCGAGAGGATTCGCCCATGATCGGCTACGACGTAGAGCCCTGGCGCCCCTTCCTCCCCACCTTCCCCTTCGACCTTAGCACCCCCTCCAGCTCCACACCTCGCACCAGTGTTATCATGAAAGCCGTGGACCTTTCCTCCAAAAAGACGTAGGACGGAGATTCGCTGCTGCCTGGCCGCTCTGCTGCATCCCGTTCGTTGTTCCTCCGCCTCAGTCTGTGACGAGGTGCAGTGAAACGATGAGGTGTTTGCTTTTTTTTTTTTTCTTTTTCCTGGTGCTAAGTTTTAATCCCAGGGTGTGTAAGGTGTCCCTGTATCTGAATGTAAGGCCATGCAAAGTTAAAAGCTATGAGTCAACTGACCCACAACGAACACGTTTGTTTATCTAGCAATAAAATGAAAGCTGTAGAGTTTAGGTTAGGTTTATTTTTATCCTAGAATGTTTACGTGGGTCAGTTAACTCGGGATCCTGAATGAGTTTGGAATAGTTCAATTCCTACAATAGTTTTTGCTCGACGTTAATAATGAGTAACTTTTCTTTTTTTCTTTTTTTTTTTTTTTGCTTTCTTTTTTTTCAAACTTATTATAAATCAGAGAAGTCGAGGTGTAAATGATTATAATCATGTCTGTTCAACACTAAACTGTTTTCCTTTATCTGTTAATGTTAGGGGGAGGGGGGGGTCCTTTTTTATTATTATTATTATTTTTTTTTTTTAAGCTGTTTAATTTCGCATGGCCTAAACAAACAAAAACATACCTCAACTAACTTGTACATTTTTCCCCAAAAAAATGTGCGTAATTACCTCAGAGACTGATTCACAGTCCATTGCACTCACAGTAAAGTATAAATTACAGGATCGCGGATTTCACATTGGGTATGAGCCTTCGTCAAAACCGGCTGCTTTCACAGTAGCGGGTAGGGATGCATCGATATCAGCGCTGGTTACAAATACCGGTCCGATACTGTGCCGAGCTACGTAACATCAACGTCCTGCTGCGCGATGTTGCGCTAATGTAAAAGACAGTACATTGTGCAAGCTGATGTGTGAAATGATGAAGAACTACAGCATCTTCCTGCATTACGGTACGATAACAGGATAAAACTTCTTACAGTGTTTAATAATAACCGCTTGATCTGGTACACACACTAATACAGAAACTGTTTAAACACCGTAACAACTTAAACCTAAAACACACAAAGACTACGCCGCTAGCACCGACGCGACAGCGACAGCATACGCGAAGCTTCGTAAAAAATCTGAGCTAATTAATAATTAGCTGATTAGCTCATACTGAGTGGGTTACGTGTGTTGGTAACAGTTGTGTTTGGATTTCTCAGGTAGTGACAATTCTATTCTGTACTCAGAGTGTAGAATCACAGAAACAGTGCAGATAAACTAATGCTAATGCTAATAATAGCAGGTGGCCTTGTGTAAAGCATGGATGGCGTCGACTTTTCTGAAACCTAGTTTAGAACGCAGACTGAGATTTAAACCTAACTAATGATAAGAGTAAATGTAAGAGAGATTGAATTGACCCCACACTACACACACTTGGCCTGAACAAAGCGAAAGCTTTTGATCCGCAATTTCACACTCGAACGAGTTATCAGACAAAAAAAATGTTTAAAAAAGTATTTTATATAAATAAGTGCCGGCTGTGAATCCGGAACTTGGACGTGCTCAGATGTTATGAACTCGCTCATGATTAATGGTTCCGCCTATAAGCCCCGCCCACTCCTCGCCGTCTCAAATGCACTTGACTGCACTCGCAAAATTAAAAAATGGAAAATAGTTGGAATTCACCAGACTATAAGTGTATGGCACTTTATCAGGAACACCTGTATTATACCAGTTGACCTAATCGGTCATCAGTAGACCACCACGGACTATTCAAGTATCGTTTCCGATCATGTGACTCACTTTGTCGCAACGATTTGTCTCCTAATGTCTACTACGCTGACGTGCCAGAAGTCACGGGATCCCCTCGAGCCCAGCAAAGTGTGGCATCGACTTCAAGGAGATGTTGAGTCATGTCCTCTGAATATCCAGCCACAGCTCAGTGGTATGTAGAGGTGCAGGATCTCGGTGTAAATGGACCTCTTCATCATCATCATTTTCTATCCTACAATAAATGCTCGACTGGGCTCATGTCAGGTGAACGTGGAGGCCACAGTCCACCGTGGGTAGTCATGTCATTTATGATGTATTCCCAGTACACGCGTGACCATGTGGATGGAGGAATGTTACATGCCCCACCCGTCCGACTCCCACCATCATTTCTCGTCTGAGCAATTCGCATCACCCTGCCATGAGCATGCTGGCCAGTGTTTAACCTCACTCACAAGATTTACACAGGCGTGGGCGTTCTCAAACCTTCCCCTAGGGTAATCAATTAACATCCTCCTGTCACATGACTTCTGGCATGTCTGTGTACAGCAGGATAATAACCAAGGCAAGTCACAAAGCTGGAGTTGTCTCACAGTGCTTTCAACAATGAGTTCATTATTCTGCACTGACCTTCAGTCATCCGCTCTGAATTCAGCAGATCTGCAAGAATTTGGTTATACAGACAGGGAGGCTGTCTGTCGGAGGCGATTTTGAGTGACTTTAAGTGAGACTCGACCCGGGATTAGTGACGTGTTCCCAGTAAAGTGCTATGTTATGTATCAGATTATTTAAAATTTCACGAAATGAAGTACACGCTCGTTTTTTTTTTTCTACATTTGGTGTCACTACACTTCCACACCTGAGCATTGGTTCTGGACGATTATGTCGTTCATTGTTATATTTTTACACAGTAAACACTGAGCTGTGAGATGTTTTACACCTGGTCACCTCTTCAGTCACATTACTGCACGCTGATTACTTTATTAGAGGTTTAATCTCTGTACACTTGATGAATTAGACGTCATCGCTGTAGCTCTCGAGTTCTCATATGATACACAGTTTGGTGTTTTTCCTGCACACACACACACACACACACACACACACAGAGTTATGGTTGGCATCGTTCTGGTATGTTGGCACTGAGAAACACTAAACTGTCACAGAAAAACACAGTCACGACCTCCTGAAGCCTTCAGTGATGTACACGGGATTTTTACATGATTAGATTTGTATACTGTGGTTTATAATTTGGGGGTTTTAGATATTTTTAAGTTTTCTTGACGCTATGAAAAATAATGATATTAAAAGATAGTCTATAGGATGGGTGTAGGGGGTCAAACTCAATTCCTGACCAATCACAGCACTGCTCAGTTCACTGGGCTGGATGATATGGTACATTACAGGACATCACACACACACTCTCTCACACACACTCTCTCTCACTCACACACATTCTCTCTCACACACTCGTACTGAAGGATCATGTACGTTTTTGGGAGGAAACCAAAGAACCTAAATAAAACCCACATGGACACTGAGAGAAGACAGTAAACCGAGCTCAGGATCAAACCCCAGACCCTGAAGATGTCACAGCCTACTAACTCTTACCTGTAGGATAATACATGATTGTGCCTGCCTATAAACCCCGCCCATTGTCCACCACCCCACAACTGCCCTCGAAGGACGCTCTCTAACTTTTTACAAAGTTTTAAATAGAGAATATTTTGAGTTTATGTGAAATAAAATACAATATTGTATGTTTGACTTGTGTGAAGTGTGTATTATTATTATTATTATTATTATTATTATTATCAGTAAAACACACTGGTACACCAGTCTAATACTTGGTAGGTCCCCCACAGGGCGTAGACTCCACAAGCTTATGGAAATATTCACCATGCTTCCTACAATCCACTATTCTGGAGATCAGGTGATTTAGGTGTGAATGACTAATCCCCAAACTCAGATGAGTGTTCCTCTAACCATAATCTGGTGTCTC
>JAOVVF010000039.1:28311340-28318840 GCA_028565595.1 Duopalatinus emarginatus | reverse complement strand
GCCAACCGTGTATTGACCAACTGAGTGAGTCAGCCTGCAGTTTAATGACGAGTCCGTCGGTCAGTTCGTGACTAACCGGGTAAACAATCAGTTAGTGTGCAACAAGAGTGCACCAGTCAACCTCTTAGTGACCGAGTGAGCGAGCTAGCCTACAGGCTAATAACGTTTAGAAGGTTGGTCACATGAACATTACAGTAGACTGAAGTACTCAAAGACCCAAAAGACAAAACACACTGAACCGCCTCCACTGTCCTGTCGTCATTTTCCTCCTGATGATCTTCACTGTTGACTTTAGGTATTGAATTAATCTGACATCTTGTTTCCTCCTGAGATGTACCACAGAACGTTCTGCTTTAGCTCATCTTCACACGGTGAGAATTTAACTCGATGTTCGGAGTTTGACCTCCAGCTGACATTCACACTGAAGCTCTTACTGATAAACCACACTGACATTCCCAAGTGTGTGTGCAGTGAGTGAGAGATTAGAAGTCAATTATTTATGGCGTTCACCCACAGAAATGTGGTGAGTGTGTGTGTGTGTGTGTGTGTGTGTGTGTGTGTGTGTGTGTGTGTGTGTGTGTGTTTACCCGCAGCAGTGTGCAGAGAGCTGTGTAACAGAGCTGAGTGTGCTGAATGACCACTGAGAGCTGCAGTAGGAAAGTGTGGCTGGATCACTGTAACACACACACACACACACACACACACACACACACACACACACACACACACACACACAATTTAGAGCATAAAGTTACGAGCATAAAGTTATAAAATATAGAAAATCATTGAGTCAAAACAACATTATAATATCAACCAGCATTATAAAGCTTCATAGAAAAGTACACACACACACACGCGCACACACGCGCACACACGCGCACACACGCGCACACACACACTCTCTCCATCTGACCTGATGTTAAACAGGTTGTTAAAACTGGATGTTCCCGGACTTCCCAAAGCCTCTTCATTCTCCAGGTTCTGTGATTTAAATAGAAAAATAAATACAGAATATTAATAAAACGTGTTAGATTTAATACAGTGATGATGATAAACATTAACACCACATCACCACAGTGATGCCTACCGCAGTGTTGGGCTCATCACCATCATCACCACAGTTAGCACTCATCTATACTCAACTATAGTTCTACAATCAGACTGAGTGAGTGACTGAGTGAGTGAGTGACTGAGTGAGTGAGTGACTGACTGACTGAGTGACTGACTGACTGAGTGACTGACTGACTGAGTGACTGACTGACTGAGTGAGTGAGTGACTGACTGAGTGACTGACTGAGTGACTGACTGAGTGACTGACTGAGTGACTGACTGAGTGACTGACTGAGCGACTGACTGAGCGAGTGAGTGAGCGAGTGAGTGAGCGAGTGAGTGAGTGAGTGAGTGACTGACTGAGTGACTGACTGAGCAAGTGACTGAGCAAGTGACTGAGCGAGTGAGCGAGCGAGTGAGCGAGCGAGTGACTGAGCGAGTGACTGAGCGAGTGACTGAGCGAGTGAGTGACTGAGTGAGCGAGCGAGTGAGTGAGCGAGCGAGTGAGTGAGCGAGTGACTGAGTGAGCGAGTGAGTGACTGAGTGAGTGAGCGAGCGAGCGACTGAGCGACTGAGTGAGTGACTGAGTGAGTGACTGAGTGAGTGACTGAGTGAGTGACTGACTGAGCGAGTGACTGAGCGAGTGACTGACTGAGCGAGTGAGTGACTGAGTGAGTGAGTGACTGACTGAGTGAGTGACTGACTGAGTGACTGACCGAGAGACTGAGTGAGTGACTGACTGACTGCGTGACTGAGTGAGTAAGTGACTGACTGAGCGAGTGACTGACCGAGTGACTGACCGAGTGACTGACCGAGTGACTGACCGAGTGACTGACCGAGTGAGTGACCGACCGAGTGACCGACCGAGTGACCGACCGAGAGACCGACTGCGTGACTGACTGAGTGAGTGAGTGACTGAGTGAGTGAGTGAGTGAGTGACTGAGTGACTGACTGCGTGACTGACTGCGTGACTGACTGCGTGCGTGACTGCGTGACTACGTGCGTGACTACGTGCGTGACTACGTGCGTGACTACGTGCGTGACTACGTGCGTGACTACGTGCGTGACTGACTGAGTGACTGACTGCGTGAGTGACTGACTGCGTGAGTGACTGACTGCGTGAGTGACTGACTGCGTGAGTGACTGACTGCGTGAGTGACTGACTGCGTGACTGAGTGAGTGAGTGACTGACTGCGTGACTGAGTGAGTGACTGAGTGAGTGACTGAGTGAGTGACTGAGTGAGTGACTGAGTGAGTGACTGAGTGAGTGACTGACTGAGTGAGTGACTGAGTGAGCGAGTGACTGAGCGAGTGACTGACTGAGCGAGCGAGTGACTGAGCGAGCGAGTGACTGAGCGAGCGAGTGACTGAGCGAGTGACTGACTGAGCGCGTGACTGACTGAGCGCGTGACTGACTGAGCGCGTGACTGAGCGCGTGACTGAGCGCGTGACTGAGCGCGTGACTGAGCGAGTGACTGAGTGAGTGCGTGACTGACTGCGTGACTGACTGCGTGACTGACTGCGTGACTGAGTGACTGAGTGAGTGACTGAGTGAGTGACTGACTGAGTGAGTGACTGACTGCGTGACTGACTGCGTGACTGACTGCGTGACTGACTGCGTGACTGACTGCGTGACTGAGTGACTGACTGCGTGACTGACTGCGTGACTGACTGCGTGACTGAGTGACTGACTGCGTGACTGACTGAGTGACTGACTGAGTGAGTGACTGACTGCGTGACTGACTGCGTGACTGACTGCGTGACTGACTGAGTGACTGACTGCGTGACTGACTGAGTGACTGACTGAGTGACTGACTGCGTGACTGACTGCGTGACTGACTGCGTGACTGACTGCGTGACTGACTGCGTGACTGCGTGAATATCTGGATATCTACAAATCCTATTCAGACGTCTGCTAGTAAAGTGAAGATAAATATTAATAAATTCACCCTAAAACACGACACTGACTAAAAGCATCCAGTACAACAACATTAACAAAGGAATGAATGACCCTGAGGAAGGTCAGTGTTCCTCATGGTGGAGGCGGAGTCTAGACCTGACCTCAGCTCAAAATCTGTGGTGACCTGAAGCGGGCGGTGTACAGGAAATGACCTCAGAGTTTGACAGATGGCAGGAAAGAGTAGAAAAGTATCAGCAAGTCAGGATGGGACATGCTGATCATCTTACACGAGAAAACGTGATGTGGCGTGACGTGATAAAATCAAACTTAATTCATTAAAATTAAATTATTTCTTATCTCCTCCTAAAACGGTTTCTGATTCCTAGTTTTATGAGAAAAGAACCTTAAAGATGATCTTCCAGTTTTCACTTCACAAAAAGTTATATATAAAAAAAAAAATATTATTTTTATATATAAAAAACATATTATTCTAAACTTTTAATTTAATTTTTAATAATGTTTGGAATAATTTTTAAATACCTCTTAAATAAATATTTATATCAGCTACAAAACAATTCGTTCACATCGAACACTGAACTCATTTCCTCTTTTATATGAGATGAAGAATAATAAGTCTAATAAAAGCTGTGGGTTGATCCTGGCCTGGTATTTGAGGTTGCTGTGATCCATCGTTCCGGTGGACGAGGACGGAAGACTCTGCGGTTTGGAGAAAGTCAGAGGGCCGAACGTCATCTCTCCATCACGTTCCCTCTCCCTATCCTTCCACCCGTCCAAGTCCACCTCTGGCCCCGCCCCTTCCTCCTCCGCCTCCAGTGAGAAGGCATCATCGATGGTGAACTGCTTCGCCATGGTAACGGACCCTCAGGCGCTCATTGGGTGCAGACGGATGAACACTGTGGGATAAAATTGAGGGGGGTTAGGGTTAGGGTTAGTCAGACAGCGAAGAAAACTTCTTTATTCTTTCTAACAGGACAAAATTAAGCTTCTGTAAATAAAATTAAAAACTATTATTATTATTATTATTATTATTATTATTAGCAACTGTGCGTCAGCTGTTTGCCCCTCGCTGCCCCCTGGTGGTGTCTGTGTTTCAGTCATACTCATAACAACACCATTACACTCGACTAAACTCCGCCGCCTCTCACGACTCAGACGTGCGTGTTAACTGCAGCACATCTGCAGCAGACGAACACCAGCCTGTAACAGGAATACACGCACAACCTTGGCAGCAGGAAACAAGCCCCGTTTCAGCATAAACAACTTCCTGTGAGCTTCACATGCTCGTTCACACTGTGTACCAGAATAAAGCAACACAGCTCTTTCATTTAAACACCACCAGAATGTGAGGGTTTTAAATATTACAGCACGACAAAATAAAGAAAACAAAACAAAACAAAACAAAACAAAACACAAACTGTATAATTACATCACAGTGCTGCTGAGATCTGAAAACTGATTAGTCAGAATGTGTTGATTAATTCTCTATTACAGCAGCTCTAATAATAGTGTCAGGTACAGGAGTATGCTTGGGTCTGATAGAACAGAAAAAGCAGAGGGTTTATAGAACGCGGGGATTGAATAAGCCCCGCCCACTGAATATGTAGCAGTCACAAGTCGCTAATCACGTCTAAGAAAAGCAATAAAGTTTTAAAAAATATTATAATTAATAATAAAGACAGACATGGAAATAAAACAAATACTTTACATTTGTTTTCATTTAATGTACTAAAACTGCTATAGACACTATATTTTATTCTCTATATAATAAAACTGTTTCTGTTTTTGAGAAATGTGAACAAATTGCTGACATTGGAGAGTTTTACTTTATCAGACTACTAAAGAAACCATAAACACTTGATCAGACTACTGCCTCTAAACTCTGGAACTCTGTTCCCCACTTTATTATAACTGCTCGACTTTATCTGCTTTCAAATCACTGCTAATAACCTTCCTTTTTTACTCATTTTAGTCCAAGTAATTTTTTTGATCCTCTATATGTAAAGCATCCTTGGGTTTGGGAAAGGCGCCAAGTCAAACTTATTATTATTTATTTTTATTTTATTATTATTCAAGATTTAAATTATTATTTGTCACATACAAAGTCATACACAGTCCAACCTGCAGTGAAATGTCTGTGACTGTCGGTCCACATTGTAACTATAAGAATAAATATAAATATAAAATACAGTATAATATTCTACAATAGAATATGAAAAATAGAAATAGGAATAGAAATACAAAAAAAAGGAACAGAAATACATATAGGAATATGAACAGAAATTATTATTATTATTATTATTATTATTATTATTATAATTAGTTATAAGTAAATCTGCTTTTATCTTTCATTTTAATTCTGAAATCATATTTTCAGTCTTTAATCTTTCTTTGGTTTTAAAAATACAAGTTATTTAGATTTAAATAAACTGATCTGTATTTGTTAATAAACCCTCAGGAAATGTTTCCTCACAGTCACTGTTAATAAATCATTAATAATTATTTTATACACTTTACTTTCATTAACTTAACTTTGTTTAATTGAATGTAATTAATCACACTAGATTATAAACACTTAAATATAATTATAAATTACATTATAAATAGATAAATATAAAATCTGGGGCTTTCTTTATAATGCACTTTAGTTTAAAAGCACTTTAGTAAAAATATTTAACTGTTTTATTATTAATATTTAATAACTTTGTACTGTTTTATCTAAAACACCTCACGAGCTGATTATAAACTACATTTATTAATAATTCCGTCATTTTAAATCCAACTCAAATTAAAGAGACAACTACAGGCGGTATTTTTTCCCCCAACCGCATTCCGACTTCTTCCGCATCTCTGCGCTGGGGTTGGCTGCTAAATTCGAGCTTGCACCAATCAGAGGCTGAAACTATGACGTTACACCCTATCATAGTACAGGAGGCGGGACCACCGCAATACGGGTAGGCGACAAGACATATTCGCCAGCGATAACCGGTAATAAAACTGTAATCCGATACTTACTGTCGCTGTTTTTGTGTTACTGTACGGAGATTCACTTTTAGGCCATGTCGTTGCCTTGGTAACCGGACGTGGAAAAATGAGCTGGTTTAAAAATATTAAAACTGGCGCATTAACACGAACAACAACTTTTCACGGAACTTTTTTTTGCAGTTTAGCTAACGTCGTTTTCTTCTGTGAAAGTTTTACTTCCGGCGCGTGAAAATGGCGTCATGATTCTCTACCGCCCCCCAGAGGACTGGAGGAGACCGCAGCATGATTCTAGTTTTATTCCTATATTATACATAATAAATAAAAATAAGGAAAATAAAATAAATGTCAAGATCATCAAGACTAAAACTGTACTTTACATTACATAATGTCATTAAATATAATATTATATTTACAACACATTTATAAACTCTTAACAGTCATGGAGAATTTGTTTTGCTAATAAATTCACATTTAATTTGAGTTAAAATCATTTTTTAGTTGTAATGATCGTTTAATAATCTATAGTTTATATTGAAATCTCGTTAATAAAATGCTGAGATAGGTTTACTGTTTACCTTAATAACAGACTGTGTGTATCTACATGTTTAATATAAATAACTGAGAAATAAATTAATAAAGATTAAGTTTATGTTACTGAATGTCCTCTGTCTGGACGTGACTGATTTCTCACTGCTCTTTTATCTGCTCTGAAAGCTGCATTATTAATCTACTGTTTATAAAGAGTTCAGAAAACTGCAGTCAGAATTCTGACACACTCAAATAATCACATTGAACATAAACAACACATAAACACACAAACACACAAACACAAACACAAACACACAAACACAAACACACAAACACATAAACACAAACACAAACACACAAACACAAACACACAAACACACAAACACAAACACACAAACACACAAACACATAAACACACAAACACACAAACACATAAACACACAAACACATAAACACATAAACACATAAACACATAAACACACAAACACATAAACACATAAACACACAAACACATAAACACACAAACACACAAACACACAAACACACAAACACATAAACAACACATAAACACACAAACACATAAACACATAAACACACAAACACATAAACACACAAACACACAAACACACAAACACACAAACACATAAACAACACATAAACACACAAACACACAAACACACAAACACAAACACACAAACACACAAACACATAAACACACAAACACACAAACACACAAACACACAAACAAACACAAACACAAACACACAAACACACAAACACAAACACACAAACACACAAACACACAAACACACAAACACAAACACAAACACACAAACACACAAACACACAAACACACAAACACATAAACACATAAACACACAAACACACAAACACACAAACACACAAACACATAAACACACAAACACATAAACACACAAACACAAACACATAAACACACAAACACACAAACACACAAACACATAAACACACAAACACATAAACACACAAACACACAAACA
>JAOVVF010000039.1:28199968-28210717 GCA_028565595.1 Duopalatinus emarginatus | reverse complement strand
TGTGTGTGTGTGTGTGTGTGTGTGTGTGTGTGTGTGTGTGTGTGTGTGTGTGTGTGTGTGAGTGTGTGTGTGTGAGTCTGCACGTGTGTGTGTGTGAGCTTTACTAGACCTCCACCAGACATTGAGATGTCCAGCATGATTGTCCAACAGGATTACAGCTGTCTGATGTTTTAATCATTCTGCAGAGATCATAATAGCACCTTTGAGGAGATGAGTAGATATGTCCTCTAGTTCTGAACCTAAAACCCTGACACTGTGTTTCTGTCTTCATTCACTCATTCACTCATTCACTCATTCACTCATTCACTAACTCCCTCCTCACTAACCAGGTGATTCAGGACTATATAATAAAAGACCTTCAGGTACGTTTCAGTTCCTCTTCACAGTTACTGACATTATTTCTGTCAATGCAAATCTAAACACACCAGACCAACATCATCTGGAGGAACATCTGTAATGAATACTTATTAATAATAAATACTTATTAATACAACTAGATATTTATTTATTATAGCTAGATATTTATTATTGTATACTTTACAACATACTTTATTATTTGTACTCAAGGGAAAAAAAATTAAAGTCCTTTATATAAACACTCTTTGACTTAAATGTCTAAATAAAGTAAGCAAGTAAACAAGAGAGTAAACAAACAAATTAATATGTATTATTAAAAATAAATATGTCGTTAAATTTAAACAAACAAATAAATAAATAGCTGTTGAAAGTTGTTCAACAAAACAATCTGTTTTAAATACAAATCTAAAGACACATATTTATTTATTTATTACTTATTAATCGCCCACTAATCCAACAATCTGTTGTCTGTAATTCTGTTTTGTCCCCCTGTTGTTCATTGTTATGCTGTTTTTAATTATATATTTTATTTTACTTTAATTTATTTTATTTACTTTCCATATATCACGTTGGTCATCTAAAACTGTGATTTTGTCCTAGTGAAATCCTGTCCCCTGTCTCTGTCCTGTCCCCCTGTCTCTGTCCCCTGTCTCTGTCCTGTCCCCCTGTCTCTGTCCCCTGTCTCTGTCCCCTGTCTCTGTCATGTCCCCCTGTCTCTGTCCCCTGTCTCTGTCCTATCCCCTGTCTCTGTCCTGCCCCCCTGTCTCTGTCCCCTGTCTCTGTCCTGCCCCTGTCTCTGTCCTGTCCCCCTGTCTCTGTCCTGTCCCCTGTCTCTGTCCTGTCCCCCTGTCTCTGTCATGTCCCCCTGTCTCTGTCCTGTCCCCCTGTCTCTCTGTGTCCTCTGTATCTGAATCACAGGTCGACCAGCTCTGCTCAGTAATTATTACACACAGATCACAGTAGGATATGAACTACTTAATTATATCATTTAAGTCCACCTGTCTGAAAGCATCTGCACTCGTTATGCTTCTCTACTCAATTATTTAGTTTTTTTTCTCTTCAAGTCCTTGACATTACTGTTTTTTTCTCTCGACTGCGAACACAGCAGGTTGAATCGGGTCTATTTTAAAAAGCTCAGTATTCCTGAAACACAGCGGTGCTTCTGCGCTCGGAAAAACCTTCCATTGTTTAAGGAGGAGTGACGTCAATCGGGCGACCAGGTCACGAGTCCAGGGCAAGAGAGAAAACTGAAAAATGGACGACAGGTGCTGTTAAAAAAAGAAGGTGTTTTTAGTGAACTGATCTCTGGCGTCTTCGGGTCTGAAAACCTGGTGGGTCACGATTAAAAAAAACCTCTGTAAAGATGTCTGACTGTTGTGCACTGCACAGTGACCCCGGCATCGCTGGGTAATAATATGGAGATGCTGATTAATATTAATAATTAATAATAATTAATAATATAAAGACAAAGTTGTGCTAGTCAGTCGTTAGGCACTAGATAGGACCTGATGATGCTAGCTAGCTAATTCACAGGAAGAGTTTGCTAGACACATAAAAGTCCTTCTGCCTTGAAATAAATAATAATTTGACCTTATATTTATACATTATTTGTTAAAAACACACACCTGTGCTGTTAGTCTACCTACTAAATGACTCATAGTGCTTATTGAATCCTACAGTATATATATATATATATATATATATAAGTGTGTATAATAAATAGATTGCGACATGGTGTTGGTGTGTAAACAAGCTTCCTGTTGTGTCGTGTAAGTCTTTTAATCTGAAATGACTTTGATTGCAGTAGGAAAGAGGTTAGGGTTAGACGAGCGAACGAGGTGTGTGTCGTAAGACGGGTCACCCAGAAACCTTACTGGAGTGTGATCTATAACTAAACAGAGCTCTCGGCTTCGGTACAGCCATGAAATGGATTTGCTTTTCCTTTTCTGTTTCCTTTTTGATCAGACCTCCAGCAGGGAAACTGAGCCTTCATCTCCACACGCGCTGCCATTTTCCCGAGTCGGAGGACGGCGGCCATTTTGTGCAAGACGTCGGAGGAGACGAGAGCGTACGTGTGTGACGGTGACTTCAGCACACGAACGCGCTCTTGGGGGACGAACGGACGGACGAGAAAGGAGAGGGAGGGACGACCTTGACGACACAACACACTGTGATGAACACGCGTGCAGAGATGTAGACGGACGTCCCAACCCCAAAGTGCACACGGGTGGGTGTTAAAATGGGACAAGCACTCGAAACACTCAAACACACTGGGGGGTAAATGTCTATTCCGCCCTCTACTGGCCCACTTCGTCTCTATATCCGTGCACACATGCAGAGATCTGACCCATTAAGTCTGGTGTTGTGTTTGGACGTTCATGAGCTGGAAGTCTAGCGTTAAATTACGACTCTTAGAGCTAATTAAAGCTACTTTAGTGGTCTTTAACGGGCAATTATATATTTAAATCATTTTTAAAGGTGCACTACGTTCACATTAGCATGTAAAAGACACATACTACAGATAGTAAATGTGTTTCCCCTAGAGGACAAGACGAGGAAAAGTACAGGTACTTAAGAGCAATTAAAGTTTTAAAAAGTGTCCGTTTATCAGCTTTCATTTCTTTATAAGGACTCAAATTATTTTTTTTTTTTTTTTTGGTCTGTGATCACTGGACACAGCCAACTTTCTGAAACACACTGTTTTATAATCACACATAACCGTAAGGAAGCGTATAACCTCTAATCAGAAGGTCATGAGTTCAAATCCCATGGAGTAAACATTTAAACAAATTTGAAATCATGTAGTATACTAAGCACTATAAACACTACACTGAAGTGTCAGAATAACTGGTACAGACGGGCCTACGCAATGCCACCGATGCACATCATCAGTTGAGTTGACAGTAACAGTGGTTGGTGTGGTTCTAGCGTGTTCACTTTCATAACCCTAAAAAGGAGGACATGACACCAGAGGAATAACAGAGTATGATCTAGTTTATAAAGTTCAGCAGCAGGTATTTAGTGGTTCAGTGGTGATCATGTGGTACTAAAAGGACACCACAGATGATGTAGCTGCACTCCTGACGTTTTCCTCGTGCTCGTCTGTATCATCATGACGTTCAATAGCACCGTTTCCTTCTGAAACGTCTACATCACGTCGGCATCGGTGTGGAATTCATCTGAACTACTGTCTGAAATGAGAGAATGTTGTGTTGACCACTCTGTGCTGAACTGTAAGTCATTTTTCTTTTCGGCGGTTTCACAGTGTTCCGGACTAATTAACTAGTGTTTAGAGGTCAGCTGGTTGGTCAGTTATAATATCACATGATGATGTGATCCAATTAATTCAATGTATTTGTTTTGACATTTTCGGGAACCAATGGCACGTAAAAAGATATTTGTCACACGCAGCCTCAGCTGTCCTCTAAAAGAAGGTCTAATAGGTGTCTAACCGGACTGTCTGACCAAAAGCCAGACATATGGCCACCCTATGTGGTACAGTGGTACACATCATTGGCTCCCATGTGAGAGACCTGGGCTCGGTTCCCGGTCTGGGCAGCCAGTCTGTACTACACCAGTAAGGGTCCTTGGTCAAGACTCCTAACACTACGTTGGCCTTCCTGTAATTCCAGTACCCTTGTAAGTCGTTTGGTTTCCCGTGTCTCAGAGGAAGCAGGTGTTAGACCTCACCCTCACCAACCCCCGCACTGACACAGAAGACTTCCATCAGTGTCGAATAAACATCTCCTTACTTAAACACAATCATATACACACACTTTTTAATCGGTTTGTGTGGAGCATCCATGAACAAGTCCCTGTGAACGCGCTGTTGCTATAGTAACAATAAAGTTAAGCATAGAGTGTAAAATGAACCTAAAACTAGTTTTATTTATAGTACATATATTAAATACGTATATTAAATACGTATATTAAATTAAATAGTGTAGACGGGTTTAACTACATTCATCTGTTCATTTCGGCCTCCTGTAATACCAGTAACCTGTACGTCGCTTTGGATAAGAACATCTGCCAAATACCGTAAATGTAAATGTAATAGACACCTATGGAAAATTCGTAACGGTATAAATTAGCTGGTACTGCATGGGACCCCTGCAAATGTATCTGACAGATGGATGTTATGTGGGCTTCGTTTCTGATGAGATCCACCTGTTCATGTCATTTTGACGGGTTTGTCTTCTTCTAACAGGACAATGGACCACCACACACGTCTAGAGACACCAGATTATGGTTAGAGGAACACTCATCTGAGCAAATACATGCTAATGCTAACTGCCTTTCTGCACCACTACCAGTTGTCAGCTACAATCACTTTAAACACTACTTTGACCTTTAATTACTAGTTTTAACCTCTCACTGTCTCAGGACTGACTTAAGGTGGTTTGATCTGAGAGTAAGTGTGAACCACGCATTGACCAATGTGTAGTAAACACTAGGGGGCAGTAAACACGCTTGCCCAGAGCAGTGGACAAACCCTGTCCGAAGCACCCAAGGAGCAGTTGGGGGTTAAAAGCATTGCTTGAGGGCACTTCAGTTCAGTCTTGTCAATTGCAGGAATCAAACCGGCAGCCCTCCGGTCAAAAGGCTGGTTTGTTAAGGACAAGCCTACAACTGCCCCCATACACGGTGAGACAATATAAAATAATGTATATAGAGTAACAAGGTGAAGTAAATCTATTATAAACAAATCCATATCCATTTCCGTCAGCTCTTATTGTTACACCAACTACCACCAGGAGGATCTGCAAGCACAGGAAGGAGTTTCTTGTGAATGTTCTGATTAGGCTCTTTTTAAGAAAATAAAACAGAATCACTCGTCTTATTAAAGCAGGATGATTACATCCATGGACATATCTTCCCTCTCTCAGCCACTCCATCACCTCCACTTTAATTTGTAAAGATCTGTAATGTGGCTTTGGACAATTACCAGTATTAAATGATGCTGCTCTTTCTAATTCATGAGAAGGCCTATCATTTTACAACCTAATGTTCAGCATCAGTTCCTCAGTGGTAAAAAAACAATGACCAGATCATTAAGCACTTTCATATTCAAATCACCATTTACTCCTACTGCTCATCTCGTGAACAAATGGGAATAGGGATTTTATTTTCTTCCTGGATTGGAATTAAGCCTGCGCTATTCCAGCCATTAAAGCAAGGTGGAATGATCTAGTTAAAACAAAGTGTATAATGCATGTGGAATTAAGATAGAAAGTGTAAACCCTGGCCAATAGGTATATACACTAACATTGATGGGTCTGTTTTCACTGCATGCAATGTTCATAGGAAATTAACTGTCTGGAATTAAAACTGATTAGATTCAAATATTTCTGGAAAGGTTCGGAACGCTCCAACAGATTCCAACTGTTCTCAATACAAGAGGGAATATATTAGAAAAGACACAAGATAAAGAACAATTTCGATTGACCACCGTGCTTGGACACAAAGGAGTCTGACTTCCACATGTAACCCATCTATGCAGTGAAACACATACACTAGAGGGCAATAACCACACTTGACTAGAGCGATGGGCAACCCTACCCATGGCACCCGGGGAGCAGGGCACTTTAGTTGCCGCTTGTCGGTGTGGGATTTGAATGAGGGAGCTGTAGGTCACAAGGCTGGTTCCTTAACATTAAGCCTATGACTTGCCCCTGTACCCTCTGCATGTGGTTTGGATGTGTTGTCATGGAAACACCAAATTTCGATCCAATCAGTACATGTTCTATAGAGGAATGACAATCAAACCCCACTTTACTTGATGTGGCGAACTTGGTCAATGGTGGTTCAGTAGTTAAGGCTTTAGGACACTGATCAGCCATCCAGAGCTTCAAGACTGCAAAGCTGCCATTGGAGGCACCAGTCATACGGTAGACTATGAGCTCTGACTCCAGCTTCCCAACAACTCGTACATTACAGGATAAGAATTTCACTGTGCTGTATACAGTAGTGTATGGAGCATAAAAGTGACCATGAAGGACACAGACTGGAATCATCCAGTGAGGCAACTGGCTCTAGTTTATTCCCCAGAACACTGACGACATCATGTCCACCAAGACTAACCCCAAAACTGGAACCACTTCCAGTTCCTGCACCTGAATATCTTGAGTCTTACCAGTCAAGGTCACAATTACTGGTGCTTGTCATACATTTACATTTAAATTTAAAAACAGCGACTTACAAGAGTGCTTAGTTAAATTCTTGGAGTATCTGAAGCTAGTGAAGGTAAATCAGGATTCAAGACCAGAATTCTACTAGAAAAGAGCCATGCAGTATCAATCATCCAAAACTAGTCAACCTGCAGAGAGAAGACGACAATAACCAAAATAGTCACAAAACTATTTAAACTAATTTATTTTTTAATTAAGTGCTGCAGAACAGGTGAGTTTTTAGCCGGCATTTGAAGACAGTAAGTGTCTCTGCTGTAGGACATCAAGGGGAAGTTCATTCCACCACCTTGGTGCCAGAACAGAGAAGAGTCTGGATGTTTGCCTGCTGTGTGTCTTGGATGATGGAGGTTCAAGTCAGGTTATCTTATCTTTCTACTTAGAAGAAGAAGCCTTTAATTGTCACATACACATTGTATTTTTAGTTGGAATCAGTGCCCAGGATCAAAGCAGCCCTAGAACAAAGACAGTAAAGGCCCATGCTCAAGAGCCCAACAGTGGCAGCTCGGCAGTGATGTGCTCTAATCCCAGACGTTCTGATCAGCAACCTAGTGCACCACAGAGCGACCAATTTACACCACCTTGCTGTAAAATAGTCACCCGTTCCCACAGTGTCTTCTATCACCAGCACACTGACGATGCTCAGCTTGACCTGTTCTTCCCTCCATGCATTTCCACTTGCTATATGGATACAGTAGTCTAGATAAAGCAACACTCTGTAGACCTCCAACACCTTGCAATCCTGGCAAGTTCCTCCGTCCAACACAACATCATGAGCAAGCTTGATTCACAGCTATTACTACATCCAAGGTCTACCAGTAGCCTTGAGGTAACAAAAAACAACAATAAACAATCATATCAACTACCATGCCTACCACTTGCTGCAGGCTGACCTACAAGCTTGAATTATTAATTGAAGATGACTTAAAGGTTATTAGAGGCCTTTGGCTGTGCTTGAACAGACTTCCCAGGGTTTGCTTATTCTGAGAATTTCAAGACAAGCTTCCAATGCCCAAAGATACACCTTACAAATGCAAAATTGAGGTAACTACCCCCATCCAAATGATGTTGAAAAGCATGACTAAACTAGACTTTAAACTGGCTACTGCGTTTATAGTAGCTGTTGTTTCTATTGGTGCACTGGTGGCTCAACAGTTCTCTGGGTTCTCAACAGTTCTCAACAGTCTCTGGGTCACAGAATCAAAGGTTGGGGGTTCAATCCTCAGCCCCACCAAGGTGCCACTGTTGGGCCCTTGAGCAGGGCTCTTAACCTTCTCTGCCCTAACTGCACTGTATTCTTCTGCAATGTATATGTGACAAATACAAGCTATTTTTACTACTTCTTCCTTTTTTCTACTGTTCCACCAACAACGGCATTGTCCTCTCGTATGGACACCCAGTAGACACACCTACAGCCATGACAGCACTATTAAGTCCTTTACAAGCCAGACTCCTGGATTGCACACCGCCTCACTTTGAGTAACAGAGGCCTAGCGAATAAATGCTAGGTAAGTAAATGTTAACATAGCACATGACAGTTTTAGCTCACGCCATCGATGAAAGGGCTTTTTGGTATGAAACCCAGGAGGATCTCAGTACTGAGAGAGTGACATAAGGACGACTCTCAGCAAGCTACCAAAACACACATGAGCATGCCAAAATACTTCAGGGACAACATCCTGTAGGCCAATGAGACCAAATTAGAGCTTTCTGGTAAGCATTGCCATGTCTATATTTACAGAAAATGAAACAAGACCTTCAACAAAATGAACACCTTCCATAAATCAAGCATAGAGAAGGTTCAGTCATGCTCTGGGACCGTTGTGTTGCCTTTGTACCCGGGTGCCAAGAAATCAGCAGCCAGTTGCACCAGTTAAAAAGTGAGCTTGATCTTATGCCAGGATGTAGTCAGGGCTGAACAACACATCAAAAGTAGTTAGTTTACAGCTGAACTAACTGACATTTATGGAGAAGTTGGAGCTCAGTGGTTAAGGCTTTGGGAGGCTGATTGGAAAGTAAGGACTTCAGATTTCAGCAGTGCCACTGTTGAGTGCTTTGACTGCTCAGTTGTATCTTCTCTTAGTAGAATGTGGTCATAGATGAGACTACCTACATCTGTGGTTGACATGCTGGGTAGTCATCTTCAGTATGGCAAATTGCCATGTGAGGCTGGTTTCTTGGGACTTTTTAACCATAGATAAATAAAGAAGTCCAGATTGACTGTGTTTTTTGCACAATCTGATTTCCTCGGGTTGTTGTTGATGTTGTTGTTGTTCCTGGAGCAGCTTCCATGTTGATGATCCTGGATTATCAATGCCATTTATCCAATCAGCTTTAAGGGCTCCTTAACGTCATTTCAAGCGCGACAACAAGAGGCTCGAGACGCACCGAACATTTTTTCATCACAACGTTGGTGAGGATATCGTGTCTCAGCAGGTAAGCAGATGTATTTTCTGTCTTCATGAAGTAATATAGCACGCAGACTCAACTTCCATGAGGAACGAGATGCGCCGTACGTATCTGTCCTGGATCAAGTTAACAACTGTAGTCCCAGGAACAAGAGCAACCCGAGGATATCAGATCTGTCTTTTATAATAAAAAGGCAACAAAATATCTATCTGGGCACATGTAGGTTCTTGAGCCTGAGAACTTCATTATTACAGTACCTACCTGTAAAAGACTTGGTTATATAAACCTTACCACTGCTTTGCCTTGACTTCTCTTCTGTCTAGCTTCAAAAACTGAAATCTACACTGAGTTTGACCCCGAATCACCAGCTCTACCCCAGTGTCATGCTTATATCTAGTGAAGTGAAATTAAGTGACTTATTGACCAACATGCTTGCATAACGATCACATTTAACCCATCTGTGAAGTGACTCACCCACACACCAGGGGGTACTGAACACATGTGAAGTGAAAGTGAAAGTGTTCTTGCACACAGAGGAATGTGATCTCTGCATTTAACCTGTCCGTGCAGTAAAACACACACACCAGTGAACACAAGGGGGTAGTAAATACACTTGCCCGGAGTAGGGGGCAGCCCCAAACCACGGCGCCCAGGGGAGTTGGGGGAGTTAGGTGCCTTGCTCAAGGGCACCTCAGTCGTGTCTTGCCCTGGGTGGTCGAACCCACGACCTTTCAGTCACAAGACCGGTTCTCAAACCCTAGACCACATCTGCCCAAAGCGGTGGGCAGCTCCATCCGGGTAGCAGTTGGGGGTTATGTGCCTTGCTCAAGGGCACTTCAATCGAGTTTTGTTGGTGCGGAAATCAAAACGAGGACCTTCCACTCACAAGGCTGGTTTTTAAGCACAAGATTAAGCACAGCTTATCTTGCTAGATCTAGACATGTGATTTAGTTCAAAGGTAAATTTGCCGTTCGGAGGTGTTTTAGAGGATGAATGATCATTTCCGAGTCCACTTCAGTTCTACTCTATTCTATTCTGAACACCACCAGTCTGCTTCATGTCATACATCCTACCAGTCTCTATTTACACCTGTCCATCATCCCGTTAGATCTTGTTTTATCAATGGACTTATTTTAAAACCTCAGTTGCATATTCATCAGGTTGAGCACGGATATACTACCTTGACATCCATATGGATTCAGATCTAATTAACTCCACACAAAAGATTTCCTCAGCTAAAACATATTACTATCGTTTAAATCCAATCTATAAAACCATTCACTAATTTTTGAATTATTTAGAAAACAGAGCATTGTTGTGTGTTTTAAAGCAGCCTGCATATGTGATCTGAGAGAAATAAACCTTAAGCAGTTTTCAAGGACGATTGGCACTAATTGGCGCTGCACGTTACCTTGTGGACACAGGAGCCAATCTTTGATCCTGCAGAGTCACGGCGGCAGGCCTGAGGCTGGGGTTTGTGTGGGTAACAAATGTTTATAGCTTTGTATCCACATCTGTTTACTTGATTAAACTAGACGCAATTTAACGTGATCACATGATCAAGTGTTGCACTTTATGTAGTGCTGTAAACAAGTATGGAATTAAATAAAACAAGTAAAATTCATCAGCTGGTGGTGACTCCATATTGATACAGGGTTTGATTAGCTGGATTTCCGTGGGACCCCTGGGACACCTACAGACGCCTCTTATTCATTCTGATGGACAGGTTTGTCCTCTTCTAACAGGACAATGGACCACCACACACGTCTAGAGACACCAGATTATGGTTAGAGGAACA
>JAOVVF010000039.1:28189077-28199868 GCA_028565595.1 Duopalatinus emarginatus | reverse complement strand
AGTGTTCCTCTAACCATAATCTGGTGTCTCTAGACGTGTGTGGTGGTCCATTGTCCTGTTAGAAGAGGACAAACCCACCAGAATGAATACAGGACATGAAGAGGTGGAACTCATCACACATAGTGTTCACCTGTCAGAGACGTCTGAAGGTGTCCCAGGGGTCACATGTGGAATGGGAGATAAACAAACCCCATACTGTTATAGTGACACCACCAGTCTGTACCAGTTTTTAGTCTGTACCAGTTTTTCTGGTATTTCAGTTTATATTAAACGTTCCATTTAAGTGAAGTGCTGCTTTTCCACTTACTTTAAATAGATTCCTAAAATAGATATTCAGAGACGGTGTCTCTTGTAATTTCTCGGATGCTTAGCTCTCTATGAAATCAACCACCATCGACCCCCTAATTAAACATTTTTTCATTTCTGAAATGAGCTACAGTTTTTCCAAACCAGTGCTGGCTGAGAGTTAGTGCTACAAAATACATCACAAGACATTTGACAGACAGTAATTTTGCAGGAAGCCAGTAATCTGTGTAATGAACCCCAGTGGAATTGTACAATTGTTTTAATTCCTCCACAAAAGCCAAAACAAGCCGCCAATGAAGGAGTACTTTATGGTTTAGTCTGAAATTGGCAGTCTGGCCTTGTGTGTGTGTGTGTGTGTGTGTGTGTGTGTGTGTGTGTGTGTGTGTGTATGTTTTTTTACTCTGACAAGGTCCTCCACTCTTCAAGCTAAATCTTCACCCTTTTCTTTCCTCTCAGTTCTGCCCCGAACCCCGACCCTGATGCCCTCTCGGCTTCAGCTCACAGCAGCTGGATTTCCTGTCAGGATCTATTACACGCTTCGCTCCGGAATCTCTTTAACTACATGACGCTTTGCTGCAAGGCCACTCATGGAGTCAACAAATGAGCAGGATGGGTTTTTTTTCCCCAAATCTCCTTTCAGATGTTGTACATTGTGCCTTTGATCAGGCTGAGGTGACAACTGACTTTATCATATTTTCTGCTGTTTTTTTCTTTGTCATGTTTTCATACTGTTAAAGAAAGAGCTGCGAGGCATTTCCAGCTGTGGACCCGGGCAGGGAGTAGCTACCTTCAGAAGAAAAGCACCACATGACCCTGGACTGTACAGGTGGATCGAGTCATGCATACTTAATTGGTGGTGGTGTGAGCAAGTATTCACCTGAAGATAAAGGTGGTATAAATACGTCCTGCTGTGTGATGTGCCTTAGTAGGACTAATTAATTATTAAATTTTAAAATGAAAATGTTATTATTGTTGAGCTAAAACTACAATTATCATTTAATTAATTTTTAATCATTAACACATTTTAACTTTTTGTTATATTATTTTATTTTATTTTATTTTTTATTTAAATCATTTTTTTATTATTTTTCAGCTAAAACTAAAATAATTATTTAATTTTAAAATATTTTTTTTATTATTGTTGAGCTAAAACTACAATTATCATTTAATTATTTTTCTCATTAACACATTTTTAATTTTATGTTATTTTATTTCATTTTTTTGTTTTGTTTCAAAATAAACATATTTTCATTATTTTTCAGGTAAAACTAAAATAATTATTTAATATAGAAAATATTTTATTTTATTTCATTTTTTTTATAAGGAAATTCAGACTGATTTAATTTCTATTTGTTTGGACTACATATCGAGTTTTAAATTTAGATATAAAGTCCACCACATATTAATTCCACCACTCACCGTCAGTGTAAGAGCGCTTGACTTAATTTTTCACACCATTTCCTGTGATCCGTCAGACTGTGAGGTCATTTCCTGTACGCACCCTATCTCAGGTAAGAGTTCAGATCAGGGATCCATTCAGAAACACTGACCTCCTCCTGGTTCAGTCGTTCCTTTGTTGATGTGGATGTGATGTATTGGATGCTTTGGATGGTTGTTGTGCTGAAACTTCTTCTCATCTTCACACCTGAACATTCTGCACTAAAAATCACTGATATTTGTAGATAGTATCGTTATCTCCACCTGATAAAAAGTTCTGGCTGAAGGAAAGCAGCCCTACAGCATGATGCTGCCACCACCATGCTTCACTGTGGAAATGATGTTCTTCTGGTGACCATCACCACTGGTCTCATCAGACCATAACACATTTTGCCACATGGTCTGGGGTGATTTTGGCAGGGTTGTATATTGTTGTGGGTTGTGAGAAGTCTAAGGAGTGAGGAGTCCTAAGCCTGAAGCCCAGCCATGTGAAGAAAATGAGAGCGTGATCATGCAGAGAGCAGTCAGTAATCAGTACTCCGTCATGTTCCTGCAGCTGCTTCTGTGTTGCTGTAGGTTTCTTCTCAGCCACTATGATAACTCCTGTAGGTCTCTTCTCAGCCTCTCTGGTATCTCCTGTAGGTCTCTTCTCAGCCTCTCTAATCTTCTTGGTGATGTCATCATGAAGTCTCTTGCACTTCAAGTGAGACAAGTGAGATACTCTATATGCTTTCATGACCTTCAGCAGTAAGTAACAGCTTATCTTTATTTGGGGTTAATCAGAATAATTAAATTGAGATTAATTAAATTTAACTTGAATGTGATTGGTTGGTTTCACAGCCACACCCCCAATTATCAAATCATGTGCACATTTATACAACCAGGTTATGTTTATTATTCGAGTTTTTATTTATTATTTATATATTTTTTATGGTTTGTGATTCTATTTTTCTTCATTTTTACACTGGATTTTACACTAAAAGTGGATCTGATTTATTTCGGTTAATTATTTTATTGCATGACAAAATCGTGCTGTTTTATCAGCCATGTTGAAACGTTTAAGATCTAATGTAGTGAATTATTATAAAGGACACATTTTTAATCTGGTTATTTAATGTGCACTTACTTAACTACGAAAGAAAAAGGAATTGGAAATAATAATAATAATTTAAAAAAAAAAAAAAAAAAAAGAAAGTAAAACACGAGAAGGATGTTTTAATCCGTGCCGGCATTGTAAGTGGTAACGTTGGCATGAAATCAGAAGTGGGGAAAATGGTCATCTCCGTCTCATTTAATGCAACCTGGACATGAAATGGCTTTAATAATTTTCTGAAAGTGCATAATTTCACGTCTGTCATGTTTTAATAAATTTGGTTGATTTGCATACGGCTGAGAGTGGAGCTTGATTTGAATAGTTCTCTCCATGTACTTTGTCTCTCTCTCTCTCTCTCTGTGCTGTTCTTTACATTAACAACAGCTGAATCAGGAAATCATGGTCCTTAGAATCTGGAAGAAGACTGGAGATGAACAGAATCCAAGGAGTCTGATGTCCGGTGTGAAGTCTCCACAGTCTCACAGCTTCATGGAGATGTTGATTTCCTTTTCCAGCAGGACTACCAAATGAAACAACTACCGAATGGTCTGCTGAGAGTGATGTTACTGAGGTCGACTGGCCAGAGCTGAACAGAAGATCAGCCACGGTGTTGTCATGAGGAAGATGAGAAACACCTGAGCCAGCAGTACAGATGAGCTGAAGGTCACCTATGGAAGTAACCTGGGCTTCAGTAACATTTTAGCAGTGCCACAGTTTGCCGCTGAGAATCTGATTCGATCAGTCGAGTGAATCGAATCATTTGAAGGCGGCTCATCTTCTTGTCCTTGTTGGACTTTCTCGAGGTGAACTTGAAGCCAGAAGGTAACTAGCTGCTAACGTTGCTTATCATCTTCCCTGGTCAGTGTGTGGGATTGTTTTGTCTGAATAATTACTGAACTTTTAAGATTTCATTACGGTTTCATTAAGTTGCTAAATTAGTGTTTGACCTCTGTAGCGTGATAAATCTCAGGTAACTAGCGCTAGCAAAGTGTAAAGTGTCTGTGAGTCATTCCATAAAAAAACGGGACATTTTGAGTCCCTCTCTGGTCTTTAGGTGTATTTTATCTACTGGGTCACAAAAAGCTACTTTTTGAAAACTTTACACATACTTTAAAATATCACCTTTAATAAAGTGTTGTTTGTTTTTATTTTATTTTATCTTTTTATAAGAAATTATATTGTTGTTTTTTTTTCGTCGTCATGTCCCTCATGGCCTTCAATGAAATTAGACTTAGAATAAACCAAATACAACATTTTGATATCAATCTAAACATCTGTCTGTGATTTTAATTGTTGTTGGTGTTTTCTTTTCAAAATTAACCCTGTCAATCAACCCCGTCATGCTCAACCCCGTCACGCTTAACCCCATCATGCTTAACCCCATCACAATCAACCCCGTCACGCTTAATCCCATCACAATCAACCCCGTCACGCTTAACCCCATCATGCTTAACCCCGTCACGCTCAACCCCGTCACGCTTAACCCCATCATGATCAACCCCATCATAATCAACCCGTCACGCTCAACCCCGTCACAATCAACCCCGTCACGCTCAACCCCGTCACGATCAACCCCGTCACGCTCAACCCCGTCACGATCAACCCCGTCACGCTCAACCCCGTAACGCGCAACCCCGTCACGCTCAACCCTGTAACGCTCAACCCTGTCACGCTCAACCCTGTAACGCTCAACCCCGTCACGCTCAACCCCGTCACGATCAACCCGGTCACGATCAACCCTGTCACGCTCAACCCCGTCACGCTCAACCCCGTCACGCTCAACCCTGTAACGCTCAACCCTGTCACGCTCAACCCCGTCACGATCAACCCCGTCACGCTCAACCCTGTAAGGCTCAACCCTGTTATGCTCAACCCCGTCACGATCAACCCCGTCACGCTCAACCCTGTAACGCTCAACCCCGTTACGCTCAACCCCGTCACGATCAACCCCGTCACGCTCAACCCTGTAAGGCTCAACCCTGTTATGCTCAACCCCGTCACGATCAACCCCATCACGCTCAACCCTGTTACGCTTAACCCCGTCACGCTCAACCCGGTCATGATCAACCCCATCATAATCAACCCATCATGCTCAACCCCATTACAATCAACCCCGTCACAATCAACCCCATCACGCTCAACCCCATGACAATCAACCCGTCATGCTCAACCCCGTCACGATCAACCCCGTCACACTCAATTCTTGTGGAATCACATTATCATTCTGTCCTTCTGTTTAAAATTTAAAGTTCATCTAATTCTTTATTTAAAATTGTTTAAACCGTGTTATAGCACAAGTTATCCTATTAGCCCACCGGTTGTCCAACCACTGTAAAAATCAGTTCTGGAAATAAGGTGTTGCATCCTTAGACTCAGTTGCAGCAGTGAAAAATCACCATTAATAATCTGTAACATTACAATTCGTGCAAGGTCTCGGGTTCAATCTCCACCCAGGACAACTGCTCCTTGGGTGCTGGGGTTTGGGGCTGCCCCTCTGCTCCTGGCAAGTGTGTACACTGCCTCCTAGTGTTCGCTGGTGTGTGTGTGTGTGTGTGTGTGTATTTCACTGCACGGATGGGTTAAATGCGGAGGTCATATTCCTCTGTGTTCAAGCACAGTAGGCAAATAACTCACTTTCACTTTCACTTGTCAGTTCGATCCCTGGAACTGACTGATTTGCCCTTGAACACCAAACCCCAAAACCGCTTGCTGTTATTTACCCCTTGTTACCCTGAGTGACCTTGATTGTCTGTTCACAAATTAATCAATATTTAACCCAATAAAAATAAAAATATTTAATGCTAGTTGACGTGTTCGTCTGGACAAACGTCCCCACTGTGTCCTTACACAATTTTCCTGACCACAATCAGATCTTCCACACAGATGGTGTAATAACAGATCCACACTGTCCCCACAGCACGTCTTTCTACTGTGTGGATAAAGAAGGTGGCAGAGGTGCTGCTGCTGAGCTCCTCAGTTCAGGAGAGCATGCCGTCAGCTGAAAAAAAAACACGCCTATGTGACTCAGACGAGCCCTGACATGTCATGTTCCGGCTCGAAAAGCAGCCGATAATCAGCACATGACATCGCCACTTCCTGTAAATAGAGTCTGACAGAACTGTCATGAACAGGTAAATGGGGTTAATCACAGGGCTAGAGAATGCACGGAGACGAGCGGGAAAAAAAGGAAAATAAAACGTCCACAGATGGCGAGCATGACGTCTCAGAGTGGAGAAGATGGATCGAGGTGGAGAGATGAATATTCCTGGCTCATCAGAAAGAGAGAGAAGACAGAGAAGGATGAGAGAAAGGAAGGACGACGTGCACATAGCACACTGGTCAAATACATCAGAGTTTCACTCCATCACACGTTCCCTCCTTTCTTCCCTCTCTCTGTTTTCACCTCAGTCTGAGAAAACTGAAGGTCACAACTCAGAAAAGATGGAGGACGACTGTGGAGATGGAGTGACTGCTGTGGCACTCCAGCAACAGTTGCCGTGGTGACCGTTAGTGAGGCAGTAATGATGGTCTAGGCTGAGTCCATTATGGCCATTAGTGCTGTGGGTTAAGTGGAGGCTTTACAAGCGTCTACAGCGAGGCTTTACATTCACACAACACACTTACTCCACAAATCACACAGCGTTTATGGGAACCAGCACAGGCTGAGCCAGACAAATCAGCAAAAACCTACACCAGACTGCCTCCTCTCATCCATCCATCTGTCCATACAACCATTCATCCATCCATACATACATCTGTTCATCCATCTATCCATTCATCCATCTATCCATTCATCCATCTATCTATCCATCCATCCATACATACATTCATTCATTTACTCATATCAGTCTGTCTGTCAGTCTGTCTGTCAGTCTGTCGGTCTGTCTGTCTGTCTGTCGGTCTGTCTGTCTGTCTGTCGGTCTGTCGGTCTGTCGGTCTGTCGGTCTGTCGGTCTGTCTGTCGGTCTGTCGGTCTGTCTGTCGGTCTGTCCCAGTATAACTGGCACCCTCACTAAAAAGATCTATCTATCTATCTATCTATCTATCTATCTATCTGTCTATCTATCTATCTGTCTATCTGTCTGTCTGTCTGTCTGTCTGTCTGTCTGTGTTTATCTGGCTATCTGTTGCCAGCTCCAAAATTATTAGCACCCCTGGTAAAGACAATTATGTACAAGAAATATTTGAGGTTAATCCGTCCATCTATTCATCAATGAACTGTAACTTGTGAATGCTTCAGTTTACAGAAACAACAAAACAAGAGAAAAAAAAACAATCATAAACAGCTCGAGTGCCATGTAAAGTAAACTGTGAAATACAGACATGAGGCAGAGATACAATAAAACAATATAACAGAGTGAACGAGGGAATCCTCCAGAGACAGGGGATGAGTGCTCAATAACATCATATATCGAACTATATATACTGTGAGTTGTAGCAGGAAAGGAAATGAGGAACACATCGATATGGTGATCTCTCTTTCTCTTTCTCTTTCTCTCTCTCTCTCTGTCTGTCTGTCTCTCTCTCTCTCTCTCTCTTTCTCTTTCTGTCTCTCTCTCTCTCCCCCTCTCTTTCTCTCTCTCTCTTTCTCCCCCTCTCTGTCTGTCTCTCTGTCTCTTTCTCTTTCTGTCTCTCTCTCTCTCTCTCTCTCTCTCTCTCTCTCTTTCTTTTTCTGTCTCTCTCTTTCTCTCTCTCTGTCTCTTTCTCTCTCTCTCTCTCTCTCTCTCTCTCTCTGTGAACACTCCACGCCTGTTCCAGGCTGCTCTGTATTTATGTGTTGGATAACCAGCATGTGAGCTGGAGAAAGGATGCTCTCACTGGTTCAATATCCAGCTGAATGATGTCTGATCAAAGATGCTTTCTTATGGAGGACAAGATGACGGAGACTGGCGGTGAGGTCGCGATGGTTTTAGAGCTGATGGTAGAAGTGAAGTTTATACATCCACTTCAGACTGGTGTCCATTAGTCCCTTCGGTCTAAACAATCCTCTCACAGAACAATCCTCTGCTCTGCTTATGTGTCCTTTCTTTTTCTTTTTCATTTCTTTTCTTTTCTTCCACTCAGCATATTGGCTGTACTTCCCGTAGCTCCTCTTTTCATCTCGTCTCCTCTGGTCTGCTCGGCGAGGCCGAGCCGATTGCTTCAGGTGGCTGCACTTCATCATGAGACATCTGTGTGGCTCGGCTTTCTCTCCCTACCGCCTCGTTCCGTCCCTGCACTTTCCCTGTTCCACAACCTATTAATCTTCCCGCTTGTTTTCCTCCATCTCCGGCTTCACTCTTTCTTAGTCACACATTCCTGCTTGGCACTCGTCTTCACCTCCAACACTTCCTTCTGCTATCTCGGGCTCCTAACCTCTCTGCCTTGGGGAAGTTATTTGTGCCAAACCATGCGGCACAGAGGAGATGGTGAAGTGAGGCGTCTGTGCGAGTGTGTGTTTGTGCCGCGGCACTTTTAATAGAACTGCTCATCACTCGAGCACTTCAGACCAAACTGCCCTGTGCCATCCGAGTGCTTTTGTGCTCCCGTCTCTCTGAACAAAACCCTCCTGTTTCTCTGAGTCCAAACCATTTTCATCTAAAACAATGATGTGTCTCTCTCAGGCTTTTAGCTTCACTTGTCCTTCTCGCATTCAGATCAAGATCGGGAGAAGAAACACTTGTGAGCGGATGGAACACTTAGAGACTAAGACGATGGAATTGAGTGTGTTCGACTTTACAGAAGGATCCTAGCCTTGATTAATGAGCAGTAAACTGCTGACTCAAAATACAGGAAGGTGAAATAAAGGACTGAGTGTTGTTAGACGAGGACAAACCCATCACCATGAATGGATGCAGGACATAAAGGAGACACACGTAGTTAAGGGTGGACGGAGGTGAAGTCTCCCCGCCAATATCCATTGTTTATTGAGGGGGTCCCATTGAATGTCAGCTAAACAAACCCCACACCATTATGAAGCCTCCGCAGATCTCTAATGCTTTATATACTCTCCACCGGCGGACGCAACCAATGACGTGCACCGTTTTCAACATCTCATTAAACATGTGCAGGATATAAAAGACCTCTGTTTAAAAGTTTAAGCGGAACCAGACATGTCCCAGTTACACATGATTTTAATCTTGGCCATCCAGCCTGCTGAAATTTTGCATATACTGAACACACTTTGATTCAAGGGCAATTCGTCCCCTTTTGTGGGACGATGGAGATGCTGGAGAGATGCTACTGGAGGAGGTGATGATGCCGTATCTGGAGACGTCTTATCTCAAGCACCAATTTTAATAGTATCAGTGTTAATGAGGGACCTGGTAGAGAATCTGGCAGGTTCTCCACCTTCCCGCAACCGAGACAACAGAGCAGGTGGTTAATCTGGTACCATTGTCCCTAAATCGGTACCTAATTTGATTCTGTTGTCCATCTTCCAACAATCAACACAATATAGTCAGAGCCTAGTCTTGTACCGTTCTCCACCTTCCAACCACAAATGCATCAGAGTAGCTAATTCTCCATCAATTCATTGTGAAAGTATGAAAGTTGGTGCTGGGATCTACTTTAGTTCTCCACCTTTCCAACACAAGTATTAGTGTTGGCTCATAAACGGTTACCTAATTTGATTCTGTTATCTTACAACCACAAACACAACAGAGTTGGTAGCTAATCTGGTACCATTGTCCATCTGTTCATTACAAAAGAGTTGGTGCCAGGTCTGGTACATAATCTGGTTCTGTTTACCACATTTCCACCACAAGTATCAGCACTGGCACCCGATCTGGAAGCTAATCTGGTACCGTTAGCCACCTTGTCACCACAAAACCAGAGCTGGTGTATAGTAGGACACTCAAATACCAATGGGTGTCAGATCTGGTACCTAATCTGATTTGAGTTGTAGATTGGACTAAGAACAAGGAAGTCTACTGATGTTCTGGTTAAGAATTAAGGTCAGTGTCCAAAACAATATTCAATTCATCAATGCATCAGTCTATCCATCCACCATCCACCATCCATCCACCATCCATCCATTCACCATTCATTCACCATCCATCCATCCATCCATCAATCTATTCATCCATTTACGATCCATCTATCCATCCATTCATGATCCATCCATCAATCTACCTTCCACCATCCACCATCCATCCTTCCTTCCATCCATCCATGCATCTACCATCCATCCATCCATCTATCCATCCATCCACCATCCATCCACCATCCATCTGCCTACCTATGAACAAACAAACAAATAAAAAAAAGATGAAAACACATTTGACAGTAAAGAGACATGTCTCCTGTAGTGCAGAACTGTGACCTGGGTATTTCTGGTGTTTATCTATCATTTTAAATCATATGTTTAAAGTTTCCTCCAGAATAAATTATTTCCGATAAACAAGGCTACCGGAAACGTAGCAGGTTTCATCTGCGAGACTTCAGACGGCATTTCTAACACCGACTGGATTCCCAAGCACAGCATGTGTGAGACACCACCCACCGACATTCAACAAGTACTGAACAAACTTATCGAGGTTCAGCTTAGCCCCAGTTTATGGGTGAAATCTGACTGATATAATGCAACAGAATAATGACTAAATACAGAGAGAAAAAGAGGAGGGGAAAGAACCAGGAAAAAGAGAAGAAAAGCATTAATAAGGTTCACACTGGTCCAGACTCCTGCCATCACACCACAAAGAAAATTAAAAATGGGTGCAATTAAGTCAATTTAACCCAAAGTAATTTCCTTTTCTTTCACTTCTTAATGGAAGCCAACAGAGAAGCAGAGAGAGAGAGAGAGAGAGAGAGAGAGAGAGAGAGAGCACACATATACACACGTTCATAGACACACACACACACACACACACTTCACTGACATGCGGTGAGTTGTTGTAGAACAACCCGGAAAACCCGGAGTGGACTTTCAGTGGTCTGTGTCTCCTATTGATCAAGTGGAATGGATTCTTTCACCAA
>JAOVVF010000039.1:28156080-28168816 GCA_028565595.1 Duopalatinus emarginatus | reverse complement strand
GGGTGTGGGGGGGGGGGGGGGGGTGCTTTTAGCAACTGTAAGGTGAACTTTTCCTCCTTTCAACCACAGGTGACAAGTGCAGCGTCCAGCTCTCAGAAAGCTTTTTAAATAAAGAGGAACCTTTTTACAGAGTTCAATACAGGACAAACCACAGCCTTATCTCTCTGTGTCTCACACACACACACACACACACACACACACACACACACACACAATAACAAGCACAATCAGTCTCCGAGCTGCCCCGCTTCATGCATGACCTATTTGTTAAATAAATCTTATATAATTTTGTATTAATTATTATATTATTTTTGTGCTGATCTGATGACATGTAAAACACTGAGTTGAGGCTACACACCAGGAAATACAGGAACACACACAGACCCTGTCTTCTTAACGCCTGAGCTCACTGACCAATCAGCATGCTGCCCACATACTGGCCAATCAGCATGCTCCACACTTAATAACCAATCAGCACCCAGGACGAGATGTTCAGTTTGATCATATCATCACTGATTAACGGCTGATTAATTTCTTATTGCTGCACAGCACAGGGGGGTTTATTACAGTGGCATCGTGCACCACAGTGTGTGTGTGTGTGTGTGCGTGTGCGTGTGCGTGTGTGTGTGTGTACTGTAGTTCAAAATTACATTACAGCAAATGTATTAAATTGATATTTTGTCTGATTTATTTGTTATAAAATGTAAAATATTATAGCGTACAACTGTTATTGAAAATATTTTTGACTTGATTTTTTTTTTATTCTCTATTTTTTTTCAACCTTGAAATATTGTTTATCTTTAGTTTCGTACTACTTCGTTTTGTTCTTGAAATATTTTGACTTTATTTTTGTTATATTGTTGCCATTTTTTTTTTACTTCGAAACACTGTGGATTTAATTCTCAACATATTTTGACTTTATTTTCTAAAATTATTGTCCTAAAATTCTGCCATAATTTGTTGCTTATGTTTTATATTGAGTAATATTTATATATTTATATATGTTTAATTTATAATTTATATATTATAATATCTATACATTTTAATACATATATAATATAAACATGCAATATATATGTCTAATATGCAGCTTTGTGCAGAAACAATTAAAAAAGAATAAAAAATAAACACTCAAAACACAAAACGTGTGTGTGTGTGTGTGTGTGTGTGTGTGTGTGTCTCTTACTAAAAGAGCAGTAATGATAACGCATCCCATTCCAGTTATTAAAGTCAAACCCTGAACGATGCTCTTCTTCATCCACACACGCGTTCAGACACACAGCGTTGAGGAGCAACAAAACCGTCGAGAGCTGGAGGAAGGTTCCCACACACACACACACACAGAGCGCCGGGCTGCGAGTGTGTTATTTCTGTCGTTTTTATTTCCCTTGCAGTATTACAGAGTCACGCTTCATTTGCATTCCCAGTTACCAAAAATTCTCATGGCTAATTTCCTCCAGTCTGCAGCGACATGTCAATACAGCCAATTACTTTACTAATGTCATGACTCTGTGTCATAATGTTCTGTCTCCCTCACACACACACACACACACACACACACACACAGTCCTGACCCTTTACTTGCACTATTAAACCCAATTTCAGTGATGTGACCAATCAGCTGTTGACGTTCACCATTAAGACACGTCTCTATTTACAGAATTATTATCATTCCGTTTTTTCCGGATCATATCGGCTGCCCGAGACTCTTCCACACACAGGCAATTACTTTGCTGATGTCATGCCTCAGCACATGTTGAGATCAGGACACACACACACACACACACACACACACACACACATGGCCCTTTACAGCTGCCGAGTGCCACCGTGGAGCCGCTCCTGCTTTCTGCGCTCCTCAATTATGCAGCAGACTTTTTGACCTGCTGCACAGATCTCTCGTCTTCTGAATTATGAATGTACCTCTTGATTGAGGTGGGTTACTCTCTCCACTCTCCTCTCTCTCTCTCTCTCTCTCTCTCCCGTCCTCGCTCTCTCTCTTCATTTCTCTAAAAGAAGAGGCGCCACTGCTCCTGCCACCGGGAGAAGGATCGGACTCACCTCGCCACGAAAGCGTTTGGAAAATTAAAGCGTTGAGGAAGAACATTAGAAGCGATTAGTGGCGGTGATTTTCGTTTTTTTTTTTTTTTTTTTTACGTTTTCTTCGGATGCCATTATTGAGGCGGTGCTAAATAATTTAAATAACGTTTGGATTTTCCCGAGAAACAAAACCGACCGTGTTTACCCACGCATAGCAGCATATAAGAAACAGGAAGTGGAACGTGTTCACTCTCATTTCGACGTCACATATTTAATAAGAAAATAAGGACTGATTATATCGCAGTTATTTTTAATTAAGTTTTAATATCGGCTTTTATCAGCGCCGGCGTTACACTGTCATTAATTCACTTTAAAGAAATGATATCAGGAGGACAGACATGGCACTAAAACAGCCCCACAATCTCAGAACATCTTCAGAAGTGGATATTAAAATGATCCAGTATTAATTTGGCTATTAAAAAATTATAAAACAGTTTTATTTAAATGAGGTTTAAATAAGAGGATGACATACAGCAGGGTTACGGTGAAGTTAGTGGATCATTAATAATAAACCAATAAACACAAACAGACAACACGATGATGGGTTCAGTTTTAAGAAGATTATTATATAACATTTATAGCAGTCGACTGTGACAGTGTGGCCAATTTAATTATTATTTTATATTATTAAAAAAGAAGCAACAAACAAAAATAAATTATACAAAATTAAATAAAACTGTAGTTTCAATTTATAATAATAGTAATAATAATAATAATAATAATAATAATAATAATAACCTAATCTTTCTGTCTCATAGAACTTTTTAAAACCTTTAATTTAAAAACAAAATTTAAAAAGTTTACATAAATAAACAATATATTATATAAAAAATATTATTTGATTAAAATATAAACATAAACAATATAATAATAATAAATAAATACATCTAATCTAATATAAAATAAATAAATGAATTTAAACAACAGTAAAAAAAATCTGAATAATTAATAAATCTGAATGTGCAATTCTTTAACTTTAACACTTAATTATCAGATCTTACGGATGTCCGTTGGTTTGCTTTTTTATTTACAGAATACTCACATTATTTTATAAAGACCAGGTTTTATACTGATACGTCTTCATTCATAAAAACAAACTCTTTATTCTTCACAAATAGCAGCATGTAATAATAATAATAATAATAATAATAATAATAAACATTATACTACTACTTCTTCTACTACTAATAATAAAAACAACAATAATAAACCATTTCTCTTTTCAGTCTCTATAAAAAAGAGAGGGAGTCTTTAAATTTTATTTCCTTAAAAATATCAAGATGTTTTTTGATCAAAAATATTAGAAGTAATTAGAACTCGAATTAGAACTGTTAGAACGACAGTGTACACTGAACCCTTAACTATCCTAAGAACCATTAAAGAACCATTAGAGAACCATTAGAGAACGTTTCTGGGTTTTTTTTCTGTGTATGTATTAGATGTGCTGTGACAAAACCTATTATTTATTATTGTTCTTCTTCTTTTTTTCGATCTAGAACCTGTGAGCAGGACTTTGGGGAAGTCCTTCAAGAGTTCTTAGCCCTCTAAAAACCCTTTCTGTTGAACCCTGTTTTAAGTATGAAGGTAAACTACTGAAGTGTTTCCTGCAGAACCTTTAATCACTGTAGAGTCTCCTGTAAGAACTAAACATCTAAAGAATGTTAATAACCTGAAATTAAAGACCCTCTTTTCTTTTTATTTCTGTAGAACATAGTAAAGATGGTTCTCCTCCTGTGAGCCATGACCAGATCTAAATCCATGTGAAACTCTTCACCTGTAGCCGATCGTATGTCAGTGTGTGTCTCGGTCTGAGTTTGTTCTGATGATAATTTTATTTCCCACGCTTGTGCCACGCCTCAGATCCGCCGCGCGTTCGTATCTCCGTTACGATTCGGCATGACACCTTAAATGTCTAAATCAATGGCGGTCGTTCTGCAGCTGCGTTCCCTCGCGGCCCTCGCCGCCGCTCCGGTCCCTCGGCACACACTCGGCCCGTATGAAGCCTAATGAACGCTCCTGACTCGGCTCTAATTGTGATTTATTGTTTCGCCGCCGCGCTCCGGCCCTGAGGATAATTGCGGAGGATGAAATTAATGTGGTCAATTGGCCTATTTTCATCAGGATAATTTGGTGGCGTCAAAGACTGCATTAACCTGTACGAGGCGGTCGTCTCAGGTGACTCGACGCGCTCCCGAAGGGACGCTGCTACATTCGCTAAGACCTGTAGCTGTGGGCTCCATCTGCCAACAAGCGAGAGACAGATGCAATGTGGCAATGAGAAAAAAAGGTAGCAGAGAGAGAGAGAGAGAGACAGAGAGAGAGAGAGAGACAGAGACAGAGAGAGAGACAGAGACAGAGAGAGAGAGACAGAGACAGAGAGAGAGAGACAGAGACAGAGAGAGAGAGACAGACAGACAGAGAGAGATTTTATGGTCCCTTTAACATTTAATAAAACATTGTTTGTAGAAGACAAAGAGAAAGTAAATTGATAATATGCCGGGTTTATAGCTACAATTAACGTCTATGAAAAAAGTTGTCACTTATTGTGATAAGATAAAAAGAAACAAAAAAACAAACAAAAAACAAAACAAACAAACAGAGACAACAAAACAAACAAGCAAGCAATTAAAAACAATCGAACAAACAATCAAACAAACACACAAACAAACACACAAACAAACACACACAGCTCATTTTACTCTTTCAAGAAACTCGAGTGACTGAAGTCGTTACCTCTAGATGTTACAAAGCTCCGACACTGGAGACTCCTTCCATAAGCGTCATATGAGTACGTCTGTGCACATGAGCTGTTTATATCAAACTTTACAAATTCAGACAAAATCTACAGAATAAAAGAACCAAAAAAGATTAAATATATTGTAATAAATGAAAGTAGAGAGTTTTAATGTCTGTCTTACAGCTGTTATAATGTCCCAATCTACTCGTCTGTATGGCTTTCCACATCAGAGCTTTAAAGAGCCTGACGCTAATGCACTCACAAGTTCAGACCAGGTCACACCCGGACCGTACCATTCTCTAACTCGACTACAGTATAATCACCCCCACCCTGCTGAAATAATAATAATAATAATAATAATAATAAAATATCAGGCTTCTATTAGGCATACAATCATTATTTGTTTTGTATTAATTAAATACAATTTATTTCATTTTATATTATGTATATAATCTATTACATTTATTTATTTATTTATTTGTTTGTTTGTTTGTTTATTTATTTATTTATCATAATAAAATTATTAAAAAAGATAATTATTAAAAAGGAACACAATTTATTTTTAATAATATACGTATATTAAAACACAGAATAAGAGGTAATAATCTGATTTAGTCGATTCTGTAACCATGTCAAATCAAAATCCAATCATAAGTTCATAATAATCACAAAATAACTGGGGAAAAAAATCAAGATATTTCATCCTTGTCAAACTTGGCTTGTGTTTGGTGTCAGATGCCAGAAACCAGGAATTATGGGTAATATTCTGAAGTTTCATCTGCAGAAATGATGCAAACGATGGCGCTGTTCCAACTCGACATGATGCCAAATGAAATCTGTGTCAGGAGAAAGTGATACTTATTAACCTATTGTGTTTTATGAATATTCATGCTGCTTTTAATACTTTGGTGAATGCCATGTGAGCGGAATTGCAGAAATGAGCCAACGCACAACTAACAAGTAAACAGTGAATAATAAACCGAATGATTCACTGTCCGGGATCCAGAAAACTTTATTTCAGAAGTCTGATCTAAAAAAACCACAGAATTTATTTAGAAATGTTTTTCTAAATTTATCAGTTTCATGCTAAATATCACAGACGGTGAAATGATTCATTATAGTCTATTTTACTGGAATAATGTTTATTGATCTTGGGTCATGTGATTTACGCTCATAGCTCCGCCTCCTCTACAGCGGAGCATAGTTTTATAGTCGAGTTAGACGTTGTAACATTGAGACAATTTGACCAGCAGCTTCTTTAATGATGGTCAGATTAGAATATTAAAAATATAAATTATTTTAATATAAACAAAATGTAGTCTAAATTATTGATATTATTATTATTATTATTATTATTATTATTATTATTATTATTATTATTACTATTATTATTATTATTATTATTATTATTGTTATTATTATTATTAATTTTTATTTTGTGGTATATACAAAAATACATCTATGCCTTTGTATTATTTAATTAGTCAATATTTATTAATAAATGATATGTATTTTATTTTATTTACTTACACTGAAGTGCATTTAAATTCAATATTTAAACTACAGTAATTTGTATCTGGTGAAGAAATTGAAGATGAATTTTATTTAAGGGATTTTATTTGAGAAATAAATCTTATTTACGTTTTCAAGCTAAAAAAAGAATTGTATCAGCTACATTTTTACTAGAACTTGATTGTTGAGATGTCACTCAGATGCATGTGTTAAGGTTTTGTTTACGTTCATTAGATTTATTACACAATGTCGTCAGTGTGTTCTTTATTAAAGAGCTGTCGTGTCTTCGTTAACTACAGGAAGGCTGATTGATTGATTGATTGATTGATTGATTGATTAGTTCATTTTAATTTATAAATCTATATTAGTTTTATTACCTTCTTATCTTTGTTATCTTATATATATATTCAAATGTTTCTCAATCAGCATGTCCTCTGAAAGTTCCTGCAGTACTGAAACACAGAAACAGGTTTTTAGTTTAGTGTCACACCGTCAGACTGGAATTTAGTAGAACACGTTTTAAAATTTCATAATTTAGTGACATTAAATATTTTAAAATTATTTACTTTGATTTTGATTTTGAAATAATTATTTATGTCTGAAATGTTTTTGTTTGTTTGTTGTTTGTCATGTGTGTAAATAAAAGTAAATAAATAAATAAACTGGCTGATTACTCCATGTATATGTGATATTCACGTTATCTCACTGATTATTTTACTATAAAAGCACAGATGAGCACTTTGCAGGCATGCAGTCAAACACAGAGACTTTACAGAAATGTACAGCAGTGTGCAGTTCTAGTCTCGAGTTATTGTATCATCATGTTTTCTGCTGAAACGGAGGAACTTTATCAATACACCACACGAATTTCTCTCTGATCAGCCGATTACGTGCTCAGGTTTCAAGTGGGTTTGATCAGCGAGGCTCAGCATGAGACACCTTTTCGGTGTTTTGACGGATGGATCATGTCAGATTTCAAATACGTCTGTGATGTCGATCCGACACAGTGGGTCGGCACACGCATGCACACGAACACGCCGATGCACACACGCATACCTGTCAGCTCTGTAACCACAGCCGCAGATATATACAAGACGGAATTCACAGAATTCGTACAGATATGAAGCTGTACAAACAGATTCGGTTGATTCGTAGCGACGTGGAGGAGCCAGACTGAAACGGCATGTACGAAATAACAAAACTGATGTTCTGTGCATCCGGAAAGTATTCCCAAAACCTGATACCAAAATGGATTACATTCATTTGTTTCTCAACATTCCACACACAAAACCCCATAAAGTGAAAAACATTTGTTTGGGATTTTTGCAAATTTAATAAAACTTGTTTTGACAAGTTTCAGTGGTCAATCCAGTTGATTGGACGTGATTTGGAAAGTCCCACACACGTCTATAGAAGGTTGACAGTACATGTCAGAACACAAACCAATCCCTGAAGTCCAAGGAATTGTCTGTAGACCTCCGAGACAGGACTGGATCAAGGCACAGATCTAGAAAAGGATGCGGATGCGTATCGGAGGTCCCGATGAGCACAGTGGCCTCCATCGGTTATACATAGAAGACCTTTGGAACCACCAGGATTCAGTAGACCTGGACACCTGAGGGCAGACGCAGCCTAGTGGTCGTGGGTTCGATCCCCACCCAGGGCAAGATACAACTGAGGTGCCCTTGAGTAAGACACCTAACTCCCCGGGTGCCATAGTTTGGGGCTGCCCCCCTGCTCCAGGCAAGTGTATACACTGCCCTCTAGAGTTCACTGGTGTGTGTGTTTCACTGCACGGATGGGTTAAATGCGGAGGTCACATTCCTCTGTGTACAAACACAGTAGGCAAATTTCACGTTTGCTTTCACTTACACCCGGCCAGTCTGAGTGGTCGTGGTGGAAGGGCCTCAGTCATGAAGGGGACCAAGAACCCAAGGGTCAGTCTGACAGAGCTTCAGCACTGCTTACTGCAGCACTCCACCAACCAGACCTTCAGTACAAGGTAGAAGACATTTGAAGTTTGCCAAATGGACACTAACGGTCTTTTCAGACCATGAGAAACCAAATTCTCTAGTCTGATGAAATAAACTTTTGATTGACCTCTTTGGCCTGAATGCCAAGCATCATGTCTAGAGTGCACCAGGCACCGTTTATTACCTGGTCAATACCATGCCTACAGCATCATGCCGTCCGGTTGTTTCTAGCAGCAGGAGCTGGGTCTAGTCAGGGTTGAGAGAAGGACAAACGCAGCGATGTACAGAGACGTCCTAACCCTAACCTGCTCCAGGACCAGAGCTCCGGACCTCAGACTGGGTGTGAAGGTCCACCTTTCATCAGGACAACGACTCTGAGCACACAGTCAAGATAACAAAGAAGTGGCTTCAGGACTGAGTGGTCCAGGACAGAACCCAGACAGAGCCCAGACAACATCTTTGGAGAGATCTGAAAATGGCTGTGCACCGACATTCCCCATCCAACCTGATGGAGCTCGAGAGGTTCTGCAAAGCAGAGTGGGAGAAACTGCCCAGAAATAGGTGTGAGTGTGTGTAGGATCATACCGGAAATGACTTGGTGCTGTTATCACTACCAAAGGAGCTTCAATAAAGTACTGAGCACAGTAATGAGGCTGTGAATACTTATAGACACATGATTTATTTATTTATTTTGAATAAATTTGTAAAAAAATCAAACGTTTTTCACTTTGTCATTATGGGGCATTGTGTGTGGAATTTGAAGAGAAAAAAATGAATGTAATCCATTTTGGAATCAGACTGTAACTTGACAACGTGGAAAAAGTGAGGCGCTGTGACGACTCTCCGGGCCGCACAGCACAAATTAAACTGTGGAGTAAAAACAGAGCATGGAGTCATCGACAGCTTGTGTCTGCTGATCAGGTCGACATGTGGCTAGCAGCAGAGCCACCGAAACGGAAATATCCCAAGAACCGCAAACATTAGGAGGCTACTTTCTTTACATCTCACACACACACACACACACACACACACACACACACTCAAACCCGAGCCCACATGTATGATACATGACCTCTGTGTAGAGTGCTGTAGGACAGGCAATCGCGAGAATGTGAAAGCACACACACACACACACACACACACACACACACACACACACACACACTCGTGTGAACCCTACAAACTCCTGACGTTGATTTGAAACAAATGGAGACTGATGATCAGTCGATGACAATTCCCGTAATCATTAAGCGGGGAGTGATTCATCAGGGAGAGGAATTGGAGGCCCCCGTGTCACATTTATCCTGCCGGAGAGGAGAGGAGCGGCACGCACGCTGTGATTTTTAAAAGGATTGATTACAATCCGCCTGCTTTTTCCCCCCACGCTCCTAAATGTAGGATAATCAGGTATTTAGCCTCCCCTTCCTTTCCAAAAAAAAGATAAAAAATAGAGACAGGAGAGAGAGACAGTGTGTGTGTGTGTGTGTGTGTGTGTGAGAGAGAGAGACAGATAAAGAGAGCTTGTGCAAGAGAGAGAGAGAGAAAGAAACAGAGAAAGAGAGAGAGAGAGAAAGAGAGAGCGAGAGAGAGAGGGAGAGAGAAAGAAACAGAAAGAAAGAAAGAAAGAGAGAGAGAGTGTGTGAGAGAGGGAAAGAAACAGAGAAAGAGAGCGAGAGAGAGAGGGAGAGAGAGAGGGGGAGAGAGAGAGAGAGAGAGAGAGAGGGATGGAGAGAGAAAGGGAGAGAGAGAGAGAGAGAGAGAGAGAGAGAGAGAGAGAGAGAGAGAGAGAAAGCGAGGCAATCTAATTTTCACACAGTCCAACTTTTCCTCTGAGCACTGATGACTGTCTGGAGAGTTGTATTGATGGTACAGGATGCTGTTGCATTAGACAGGAGAAGATGGGAAATAAAAATATAAAAAAAAGGCGTTTTAACTGTATTAGACTTTTCTAACAGATCCGATCCAGCCCTCGGTCAGCTCGCCGCCGGACCGTAAAACTGCACGCTTTTAAACCGCATCCCTATTTTACCCCCCCCCCCCCCAACCCCCCTCTCTTTCCTGTTAATATCATAAAGTTTATTTATGGCAGCTGAAAGCGCAGTACGAGCGTAATGTAACCTCTCAGATATGATCCATGACTCGTTTTACAGTCCGATGGTACAGTCTGCGCCGTGCGTTAGACTTCATATCCACCCACGCTACCACGCTGGTGATTATTTAAATCTACCCTACGGTAAATACAACACCATGATATGTAAAAACTTACAACTGCATTAACACTGTACAGTACATACAGAGCTGGAATGCTAAGGCCTCACCTCTCCGGATGTCTCCGTCAGGTCTGTGTCGGATTCTCTTCCCTTCTATACATAACTTTACTGTAGGATGTACACGGAATGAGATCAGACTCTAATTAACTCTAATTAGAATTCAACTGGACACAATCTGGGAATCCAATCATCCCGGGATCTTATTTACTACACCGGATGGAGGGAGTGTACGGATGGACGGTGATGTGTGTGTAGTGGAGGTCAGAGTGTGTGTTAAAGACACGGCACTGAACATGAACTAGACTGAGTAACAACATGTTTTTATCAGTATGTTCGATACATTAGAGAATCGTCTAGTAATCATAAAATCAAAATCAAATAAAAAAACTCATTTACTTACTTACTGGACGAAGTTGACTCGATGGTCACGGACATGTGACTTATTTATAGGACAGCCTCATATATTTTACAGGGGCAAGGCGTGGCCTAGTGGTCTCGTGACCGGAAGGTCGCGGGTTCGATCCCTGCACAGGACAAGACACGACTGAGGTGCTTTTGAGCAACTGCTCCCCAGGCGCTGTGGTTTGGGGTTTCACTGTACGGACGGGTTAAATGTGGAGGTCACATTCCTCTGTGTGCAAACCACAGTAGGCGAATAGTGAAATTCACTTTCGCTTTTACTTTCATCATCACTTTGTCAGTCTAAACCATGAAACTTGTGAGAAGTTAATATTTATTTCCTGCATTAACTTTTATTAGAATAAAAAAAATATATGTTTAAATCTTTTATCTTTCCACAAAAACAATTGTTCTCATAATCATGTTGTATATTAGTTCGCTCTGATTAGCCTCTTTAATTAGTTTAACTAGTTTACCGTATGTTATTTGGGTGGTGTCCAGGACCGACTCTGACTCTGTGGTGTGTTCATGAAGGTTTCTGCTACACACTAAAATGTCCATTTTTCATGTTCTAACAGTTACATGTTCTTTACTAAGTTTCAGAGGGACGGATCAGGAGTGGGCCGAAATCAGCTTCAGACTCGCCCTCGAGTATCGAGTTGCACATCACGGCATTGTCCTTGGCGAGGCAGAGAAATGAAACGCAGATGAAAAAGGTGTCTGGTGAAACTCGGCCCAGGTCCGGCGTTCCCCGAAGACGCATTCGCTCTGCTAAACTTTTCAGCCCACCACTTAAATCCCCAAGATTTGTTATGAGAGCCAAAACGAAAGCACGAACCAAACCCACAAAAGAACAGCGCTCTTGTATCGGAGCGAGGTTATCAAAACACGCCGCGGCATCATTTGCAGTAATATGTCATTTTTCAGCCCGCCTATTAGCTTCCAGAAGCTGCTAATTGAAACCAGACCGGTGTGGACGGGGAAGAGTGTTTATAATCTTTCTTACGAATTATCGAATATACGGACATGAAAGAAAACATTCCCCAGCTTTATTTAATCTTATAAAAAAAATAAAAAGAAAAAAGTCACTTAAGAGGTTCTAAAGAGGTCCACATTCCTCTGGTTCTCCTCCTCGGCTGTTTTATGTCAGACAGCTGCTTTTCTAATTCAATAAATATTAAACATCCTGTCAGGACATCTTTATATGGATGAATTATTGAAGGTCAGACACGGTGTGTGTTTGAAACGTGACACTCTGTAGGCACCTCGCCCAAACCGGACAGAAAAACCAGGCAAGTTCAAACGTGGGTCACGGTCATTAATGTTGCAGGGTAACAGCGAGCAGACGGAGGAGGGAAAAAAAAACGGCAAGCACTCGGGTACTCGTGTCGAGTCAAAAAAGGGTTCTGGGTGAAAGAAAAATGCCACGGTAGAAAGCAGGAGTGTAAAGATGAGGACGCGGGCCTGTAGGACCTGGCCGAGGAGAACGTGTGGACGTGACCATCTGTTCTACAGGGTTAATAAATCAATCGTCAGCAAGTCTCAGGGTGCAAAACCTCACAGGTCCATCATCAGTCAACACAAAACAATGTTTCAACTTGTGACAGGATGTCATACTTCATATAATAGGAGGATGAAGGAGGAAGAGAGAGAGAGAGAGAGAGAGAGAGAGAGAGCAAGAGAGAGAGAGAGAGAGAGAGAGAGAGAGAGAAAGAGAGAGAGAGAGAGAGAGAGAGAGAGAGAGA
>JAOVVF010000039.1:28051638-28064502 GCA_028565595.1 Duopalatinus emarginatus | reverse complement strand
ATATTAGGCAACAACAGAAAGAAGCCTAATGAGAGGGGGACCTGAGAAGGTAATGCTTGTGGGAAATCAGAGAAGGCCCACGGAGATTAGGGCCATCCACAGGGCCTGTGCAGCATCCCCACGAACAGGCACAAACAAGCCTATAAATTCATCCAAATGCGTCCCGCTTTGTGAGAGAGCGTGCTTATGGGGAAAGGAGATATGCAAGGCGCGAGCCAAGAAAAGCTCAGGAGAGACCGGGGGATTGCGAGCGGCGCCACAAATTCGGATCCGTTTGGTTTGATTAAATGTCCTCATTGCGATGCCTTAGTACAGGCGAGTCGTTTTCGCGCAGGAATACCGAACCCAAGCGCCTGTGAAGTCGTGATGAAACGTGCATGCAGACGTACGCTACGTCGCTAAATGCCTGGCGAAACGATTCATCTCTGTTATGAAATGAGCAGGGATACCCCTGGAGACTAGGAGCAGTAGGGCTTTTTTACTTTCTCAACACGGAATATTGTGTTCCCGGCCGGAGAGACAGGATGAAGATAAAGCATTTTTTTTCTTCTCTTCATCACAAATTGCTTAATTGTGGAAAATTATCCCCATGCCATCAAACGCCGTCATTTCAATTAGCTCAGCGGCCCGTTTCAAACGACAGGCCTCGTCTAGCTCAGGCTGATTGGCAGCAATTAACCTTCCGGACACGCCGTCTTATCCCGGAGCCCAGACTCTTACGTGTGATTCACTGTACTGATGGGTTGAATGTGGAGGTCAGGTTCCTCTGTGTGCAGGTACAGTAGGTCAATCGCTTTACTTTTACTTTATCTAGCAATCTGTGACCAAAATCCAGTGGGCGTGGCAAGTAGTTTTCTTTTTTCCAATTTGGTGCTTGTCATTTACAGCATCTGTTTTCACCCCAAAGGGGGTGTGGCCAATTTTACAACAGGGAAGTGACATGTGCCTGCCAGCCATCGTGTCAGACCCGATGTAGGAGCACATCTAGTGAATAGTAAGGCGTTAGGGATTCAGGCCGCAGAGCTTTACCATTAGGTCACTATAATAAATATACACAATTAAATATTTAAATGAGATTTGATTATGTCAGAGAAATTAAAGCTCCGCCTATACGTCATGCATGTGTCTGCCACACAGACATCAGGCACAACGCTTAAAAATGCAAAAGACAGGTCTAAAAACGTGCCACACTTTCCATCCGCACAAAAAAGAAGACGTTTTGCAAGAGGTAAATATTTTGTAAAATGGGACCATTATACGTGTGAATCTGTGCTGTTACCTGCTGAGTGCAGGACAATAATGCAGCCGGTGTTTGTATTGTATATGCTGAAGTACATCATCACGAAGCAAAATAAACACGCCAGACATATCTAAAACGCACTTTCAGGGAAAGAAGGGAAAAAAGATAAATGGATCAGTAGGAGGGAGGGAGAGAGAGAAAGAGACAGACAGACAGACAGACAGACAGAGAGAGTGACAAAGACAGAGTCAGCGAGAGACAGACAGAGAGAGAGACAGAAAGAAGGAGAGGGAGAGACAGACAGACGGAGAGACAGAGACAGAGAGAAAGACAGAGACAGTGAGAGAGACACACAGACAGACAGACAGAGAGAGGAGAGAGACAGAGTGTGAGAGACAGAGAGAGACAGAAACAGAGAGACAGACAGACAGAGACAGACAGAGAGACAGACAGAGAGACAGAAACAGAGAGACAGACAGACAGAGACAGACAGAGAGACAGAAACAGAGAGAGAGTTCAGAATCATCTTCAGCATCTCTACATGGCCTGATCAAATGTAGCAGCAAATTACCAAACACTGTGTGTGTGTGAGTGCGTGTGTGTGCGCGCGTGTGTGTGCGTGTGTGTCAATCAGAACAGGAGAGACGCACAAACCTGTGTTATATTTATAAAAACACTCTGTGGTGATTTATAGTGGAATAATGACTGGCAGGTCGGAGTCATGAGGCGGTGTATCTGCTTCAGCTCTGAATGTCACAGCAGTTTAACAGTAATTACACACGTTATATATTAAACAATAATGTCATTCTTATCCATTTATAGTTACATTTATGGTTGTAAGAACATTTCATTCCTGTTCACATTTATGTTACAGCAGCTCACCAAGGCTCATCTTTTATCTCTCAACCATAACAAGTCCACCAACCAGTGAACCAACCCATAAACCAAGCAAGCAAACAATCAGTCCATAGGGCAGACATGGCCTAGAGCTTATGGAACAGGTCTTGTGACCTGAAGGTACCGGGTTCATTCCCTGCACATGGCAAGACACGACTGAGGCACTGTGGTTTGGGCCTGCCCCCTGCTCCGGTGTTTCACTCCTGATTGGGGTAAATACAGAGGTCACATTCCTCTGTGGCCAAGCACAGCAGGCAAATAGTTCACTTTCACTTTTAACCAAGCAAGCAAGCAATCAACCAATTATTTAATTAACCAACCAAGTAACTAATCAAGCAATCAATCGTCCAACTAATAAACCAACCAACCAACCAACCACTAAACCAACCACCAATTAATAAATCAATCAACCAGTCAACACATAAAGCAACCAGTCATCCAATCAACCAATCAACCAACAAACCAATCAACACATTGATCAACCAATCACCAATCAACCAATCAAGAAATTAAACAATTAATAAATCGACTCATCTGTCCTTAAGACTCTTGAAAACCTAAAGTTCCAGCATTACAAAGCTCTGACACTGGAGACTCCTTCCAATCAAAGATTATATACATTCATGTAACTCTCTTGAGTCGTTACTATAGAAACACTAACACATTTGAACAAGCACATAAATATAAACTTGTGGCTTACAGACTAGGAATCAGCTCATTTCAGACCAATCAGAATTCAGAACTCGTCAGCACTGTAATCCATATAGAAGACACTCCTGGTCCTGCTGTGTCTCCAAACAGGTCCACCATGCTGGTGTGAGAACGTTAATCATATCTAACACCACATCAGACTGGTCCTGCATTCACGCTGACTTTCTGTACGTTTCACACTGATTATAAATAACTGGCAGCTCCTGAAAAGCCTCAGACGGACCACCACCCGCCTTCCAGCATCCACCAGCTTATTTACACCCTCTTACCCTTTCTGTTCCTGGAAAAAAGAAAAACCAGAGCAGGTGACTGAGCCTTCGCTTTTCTACAGCTGTAAAGAAGTTCCGAGTCTCTTCTGATGCTCAGGCCTGAATTTATACTCAACAGCAGCCACTGAACTGCTGTAATATCCCTACTCTGTTTTTATTTATTTTTTATTTGCACTTTATTACTCATTCTCTGTCTGTTTATTAATTTATTTATTTAAGTTAAAGCACTCCACTTGGTTATATTAGGGGGTTTACTTTGCTGCTGTGTTGTTCTCGTTGCTTTTGCATGAGTTTTATATCGCATTACCAGATATTTAAATGCTGCTGTTAGTATTAAAGCATTGAGACCCTGAGACATTCCTCAACACTGTGTCTCTGAAGTCTCCGCCCACAATACAGCTGTAACCAATCAGAGTGCACCGCCATCTCTAAGAGGACCTACGTACATTTGGATGATACTTTGTGCGTCACTCCTGTGGTAATCGGAGCATGTGAAGGTAGTTGGGATCCTGACTAGGGCACCACTAAACCACCTGCCCAGCGTTTGAACTCGCAGTCTCTGATGTCACAGCCGGCCGTGACCAGGAGTCCAGACATGTGGGTGACAGACTCTCTCTTTTCTGGTCAATCACGGCGACACTAGTGGTTCACGGGCATCTGCCAGCTTGTGCATACAAAAGTGGGTGAAGTGGCTTGCGAACTTTATCAGTCTATATGTTCTTCTACAAACAAGCCGCAGCCATACTGCCGTTAGCCACGCTGGTTTTACTGTCTGCTCTCTGCTATGTAGCCCCGCCCCTTCTGTTCTGCAATGCGTGATAGGACAGGACCATGCTACACGTCATTTGTTCAACAAACACAGCCTGAACATTCGCTAAGATGAAACACAGTAGGCAGATATGTTACACCTAAACTAGTGACAGTTTTAAAACTCTGCTGAGTTTAATTTACAATCCAAACGCAATCCAGTGCTGCGTGTGAAAGGCGGAGCTCAGATTTACGTCTGACGAACAAATGAGACAAACGAGAGGCGTGACGACGCGGGTATGTGAGTGTATATTTAAACTCACCAACAGGGGAAGGACGGAATCGAAGGGAATGCTTTTATTGAGAACCAAAAGTAAATGGACACAAACATAAAACAACAAACAAACATAAATCAAAACCGAAACCAAAATCAGGCATAATCAAAGATATACACAAACAGAACAGGAATAGAGTTCAGAATGAAGGTATCGAGACGTGACGTGCATGACGCAGGGCCGAGCTTAAACGGTTCATTGAATCAGGTGTGCAAGGGGCACGCCTGGAGTCATGTGACCATTTTGCTGGATGCAACAGATTACATACAGAAAAAGCAACATACATTTATTCATTCATGCATTCACATAATCATCCAGCTCTGGTTTCAGGTTTCTTAGCATTGTTTAATATCTAAGATTCATCTGAAACAAAAGACATGGAGTCTATCCCAGGAATACTAATGTCCATCCCAGACACTGCAGTCTATCCCAGGAATACCAGAGTCTATCCCAGGAATACCAGAGTATATCCCAGGAATACCACAGTCTATCCCAGGAATACCAGAGTGTATCCCAGGAACACTAATGCCCATCCCAGACACTGCAGTCTATCCCAGGAATGCCAGAGTCTTTCCCAGGAATAACAGAGTCTATCCCAGGAACACTAATGTCCATCCCAGGCACTGCAGTCTATCGCAGGAATACCAGAGTCTATCCCAGGAATACCAGAGTATATCCCAGGAATACCACAGTCTATCCCAGGAATACCAGAGTGCATCCCAGGAACACTAATGCCCATCCCAGACAATACAGTCTATCCCAGGAATGCCAGAGTCTATCCCAGGAATGCCAGAGTCTATCCCAGGAACATTAATGTCCATCCCAGACACTGGAGTCTACAGCCAGGTATACTAGAGTCTATTTCAGAAACACTAAAGTGTATCCCAGGAATACCAGTATGATCCCAGGCCACCACACACACACACACACACACACACACACACACACACACACACACACACACACATTCACACCTTCATTCACACCTCAGTCCTAGATCCACCTACCGGTGTCAAATCAGAGACCCTGCAGCTATAAAGCAGCATGTTCAACATCCAGTCTACTTACTTTGTCTCTGGACTGGAGACAGGAGAGGCTGGTTTTAGACGGAGAGTCGCATGAGGTGTGATGTTTCCACTTGGATGTGTATTCTCCTCCTACACACACACACACACACACACACACATACACACACACACACAGAGAGAGAGAGAGAGAGAGAGAGAGAGAGAGAGAGAGAGAGAGAGAGAGAACAGAAATATAGCATTAAGACAAAGGTACACACACTCAGAAGCTTCATTTGTCATTGCGGTTTATTCAGCTGTGATGTTCCTCAGGCCGAGTTTGACCCTGACGGTGACGGTGCCGTGACGAGAACGTCAGACTGAGTCTACCTACTGCACCCTGTTTCTCTCTGAGCACACTGAGAAGGACACTGATGAGGGGAACACGGGGAGGAATGAGACAGCTCCAATATCTGGGCCAGTTCAGAAGATGGATGAGATGAAATATCGCTCTGTCTCTCTTACACACACACACACACTCACACACACTCACTCTGTCTTCCTCTCTTGTATATACTACACAGTCAGGTCTGTTCAGGACAAATAAAGATGAAAAATCACTTCGGAAACGACTAAAAGTTGTATAGTTTATATCAAGATGCTAAAAAAGAGATCAGTCTCTACATGACACTGTACTACAGGGGGCGGGGGGGAGGGAGGGGGGGGTTCCAGTTCATGCCAAAGGAGTTCAGTGGGGTTGAGTTCAGGACTACGTTAGGAGTTCATGTCCCTGGACGTCTCTGCTAGCAGGGACATTGTCATGCTGGAAGAGCAAAAAGCTCCAGGGTGCAGTCACTTGGTGCAACCCTCAAGTGCTCAAGTGCATCTAAACATGTTCAGCGGTCGCACCGGTGGGCTTAACATTTACCCCAAGTCTGTCTCCATGGTCCGCCTCTACCCGGCCTCTGATTGGCTCTGATAATCGCATTTGCATTCCATTACCTGGATGACATTTGGTGTAGATGCCCTTATTCCAGCTTCCATTTGTCTCATTTACACAACTGAGCTGTCGAGGGTTGAAGGCCTTGCTCAGGGGCCCAGCAGTGGCAGCCTGGTGGTGCAGGGATTTGAACTCACAACCTGTTACCACTGCCCTGATATTCTTCCTGACTGAATGAAGATAAAAAAAATGCATACATACGTGTGTGTGTAACGGAGGTGACGTGTCCCCACCAATATCCATCGATTACTGAATTGTCCCCACCAATATTTTGACCCCCTCCAAAAAAACCTGATCTGTGAATGTCCTATTCACCTAGAAGTACAGTCGGGGTCAAATCGTGTTCTCTAACCGAGTCCCACCTCCCTGTAACACACATCTGTCCGGTGTGTGATCGTTGTTCCCTGCTGTCACTGGAGACTTTGTAGCTACATTTGGCTGTTAGCAGCCAAAACTGGACTGAAAACTTTTCACTCATATGCGTCACCGGGCGGGATCAGATTCACGTGGGGTCGTGGTGTAATTCTCTCTTTTTACGTGGTATTATTGTTTTTATTGATTTTATTCTGATCACGACTGTGTGTCTGTGTTTTTCTCAGATGTCCTCAGAGAAAATGACCAGCAGATTGACCTGATGATTTTAGTCTGGTCTGGAAGCACACCTCAGAGTTTTGTGCAGCCTCGTTACACACCATAGTTAGACATGTAGTTAGCATGCATTTCTCTAGAGAAATTATATCATGTGACCGAGAAATCACGGATTATAACACGGCACAAAGTGAAAATGAATGAATGAATGAATAAATAAATAAAAAAAAAAATATATATATTGCATGGGGGGGGGGGGGGGGGTGTTTCAAAACCAAATCTACGCCCCTGGTGTGTTATACATAATATTTCATAGTTCATGATTCGAAGAGTAACTGTTTAGACAGGTGTTGTTAATGTTATAGACAAGCGTCTACAGGCTCACACAGTACACAACACAGTACACAACACAGTACACAACACAGTGCGCAACACAGAGCGCAACACAGTACACAACACAGTGCGCAACACAGTGCACAACACAGTACACAACACAGTACACAACACAGTGCACAACACAGTGCACAACACAGTACACAACACAGTGCACAACACAGTGCACAACACAGTGCACAACACAGAGCACAACACAGTGCACAACACAGTGCACAACACAGTGCACAACACAGAGCACAACACAGTACACAACACAGTACACAACACAGAACACAACACAGTACACAACACAGTACACAACACAGTGCACAACACAGTGCACAACACAGTGTACAACACAGTGCACAACACAGTACACAACACAGAACAATCTTTAACAAAGCTGATAAACAGGCAGGAGAGTTTCCTGGCAGAACGGAAGCGTGTGAATGAATCCGGTGGAACAGAGACGAGCGGAGGGAAGAGATGCCGATGAGGCTGGTGTTTAAATGTTGTGACTGATTCGTACTGCAGGTGGTGAGACAGAGGCTAATGTGGCTGATGCTAATAATCAAAGTAAGAACTCGTTTCTCATTATGAACATCTTTACACTTCAGCAGCAGGGAGATGAGGTTATAAGTGTAGAAGAAGCATGAGCTGCATCTTGTCCCTGAAATTAGAATTGGGTGATTTTCTCCGTCTCCGAATTTAATTCGTCTGGAATTTTCCTCAGAAACTTCACTGCTGACTGAGGAACCTGTTTAGGTTCCTGAAAGTTTGGAGTTTTTATGACGTCTGAAGGACTTCCCTTAAAAACGGTTCCTGAAATGGTGGAATCAAGTCATGGAGGTTTACTGAACATCATATCTTCATTACCAGGTGATGGAGCAGGAGATGGAGGAGATAATGTCCAGCTTCATCATTCAGATGACTGGGAGATGTTTAAAACCGGGTCACTGTGTCTCAATAGGACACCAATTGTTTCTTGTCCATGTTCTCATACTACACCAGAAGAACTGGTACATCAGTCGAATACTTGGTAGGTCCCCAGCATGGCATGACCTCCACTAGCTTGTGTAAATATTCAGTATGTACTGAACCCCAGACTTCCTCCAGAACGCTCCACAGTTCTGTTGTATTCTGAGGTGGAGGATTTCTGCGTCCCACAGTGTGTCACATGACATCCCAGACGTCTTCAGTAACGTTAAGATCTGGTGATTTAGGTGTGAATGACTAATCCCCAAACTCAGATTAGTATTTAAGATTAAGCTCCCCTCATGCACTGGACCACAGACTGGGAGTCATCAGGACTCTTCACCACTGAGTCAAAATCACACATTAAACAGGCGCTGGATAAATATGGTTATCCTAACTGGGCATCTGTTAAAACCGGGAAGACACCCAAACCTTCGAGTGACAAGAGAAGAAGGAAAACTGCTAACAGTTTAATGCCAGGATCAGACTACACAGACTCGATTTTGACACGGCCGACAAGTTACCAGCGTCGCACCCGAATACGAGCGCCAGGGAACGACGAATGACGAGGCGTCTGGGACCGCAACCGCCCGATGGGACGTCTAGCATGTTAGAAATTTTGTGATTTGTTCCATCTAGTTTAACATCTCACACGACACGGTCCTTGACATGGACCAATAGGATTGCAGTTAGTTCTTTCATGCATGTGTAAAACATGATGGGCAGAGAGAGAGAGAGAGAGAGAGAGAGAGAGAGAGACTGCTGTTGAGGAAAGTTTAGTGGAACTGTACTGTACAGTACTGCTGCACTTTTCGTTTCCTCGAGGGAGTAACCACACAGTCTAAAAGGATAAACATTCTCAAGCAATAATGAAAGAACTTAAGTAACCCGATGCGGAGCTGGTTAGGGGTCATCATTCCTCTGATCACAAAACATCACAAAACATCCCAGTCCACAATCATTTTTCCTTTTTATTCATTGCTTTTCAGCAACAAAACCTCCATCCTAACTCACAGCTCTTCTCTTCTCACAGCTCTCTCATGACTGACACTTTATCCCCCCCTCCTCCCTGAACACCAGTGAACTCACACAAGAACGTGACTGATGATTTGTCCGCATCTAAAGTGTAGCGTTGCCAGTCTCTCGACCACATGGCACCAATTTACTGAAGCACTAAACAATCATGTAGCCTGATCCCGGTATAACAGTAAACCGGTCCCTGGATGTGGTTGGGTATCGGATGCATAATTCCCAAAGAGTCTCAGTTGCTTTCAAACCCCAAAACATGCTGCGCCAGAAATCGGTCCACCCCAAGGAACGAGTCCCCCAGCACACGCAGAGTGATATAGTCTCCTCTGTAAAGTAGCAGGAGGATTGCTGTGAGCTGTACACTGAGCTGTACCACGGCGCTGCACAGAAGAGCTGCTTCATCGAGCCGCGAGTCTGTGGCCTACACACACCTACAGACCAGTGGCCAATGTGGCATCTACAGGAACCACCTAGGTGCCAGAAGAGACAAGAGTGAAGGTAAACCACTCATTGACCACTGTCCTTGTACAAGGAGTAACCAGACCTCAACATTTAACCCATCTGTACAGTAAAGCACACACACTAGTGAAGGCACAGCCTAGGGGGCAGTGAGCAGGTCTGCTCGGTTTATGTCCACGGCACCTGGGGAGCAGTCAGGGGTTTTGTGCATGGCTTCTTCAGACGTGTCATCAGACCTTCTGATTAAACCAGGGATGCTCCTATTGAAATGGGGACCTCATGGTCAAAAGGCTTGTTCGGCCAACCAGCCCACAGCTACCCCCAGTCCACAGCTGCCCCCAGTCCACAGCTGCCCCAAGCCCATAGCTGCCCCTAGTCCACAGCTGCCCCAGTTCATGGCTGCCCCCCCCCAGCTGCCCCAAGCCCACGGGGACCTTCTGATTAAACCAGGGACGTTCCTACTGAACTGGGGACCTTGTGGTCAAAAGGCTCGTGACATCCCGCTGGAACCCCTGGGACACCTCCAGATGTCTCTAACAGGTGAACACTATGTGTGATGAGTTTCACCTGTTCAGTATTCCTGTATTCATTTTCATGGGTTTGTCCTCTTCTAACAGGACAATGGACCGCCACACACGTTGCCACAGAGACACCAGATTATGGTTAGAGGAACACTCATCTGATTTTGGGGATTAGTCATTGACACCTGAATCACCTGATCTCAGACCTGTGGACTGTTCTGTAGGTAGTCTGGTGATGTCCTGTTGTATTTTCACAGTCTGATGACTGATGTACCAGGGTTTTTTTTTGCACTTTAGTGAACACTAGAAGCTGTAACGACAATTAATCAATCCTGCTTGTTTTTTTTTTATTTTTATGTGCACGCACTCTCTCTTTCTTTCCACCAGACTGCCTTCGTCCTAAATCATATTCGAATTGAATTCAAATCCTGTTCCCCCTGAATGCAACCTGTACTAAAGAGGCTCTTTTTGGCAAATCCACTGAGGAGAACATTTACATAAGTGTTTCTTAAAATAAACGCAGAGCGGGTGGAAGCTACACTTCTCCTCTCCTGTTTGACATGTTTGCCTATTTATGAAGCAAATTCACGCATTTAATAAAAGTTCGAGCTGAAGTCTTCACAATGCCTGATTTTTCAATTAGCTTTTAAAGCTTTTGTAATAAGTGTGTTTTCTTCTGATGACTACGTTAAGTGTTTAGGGAACGCGCACAACTTTTGTTCGGAGAACTTTGCTAAACTGATTGAGAATGGAAAATAAATAAATAAATAAATAAATAAAGCGCTATGTACATTGGCTGTGCGCAGCAGTGGGCTTTATAGCTGGCCTAAAGCAGCTCCTAATTGAAAGGTAGCTATAAAAACAGCAGGTGTCCAGCCCTCAGTGCCTCTAATTGGCAGCCTGGAAAGGCGACTGAGCGGAGAAGAGAACTGCTGGGACACACACCTCCGCAGAGAAAAAACCCTACGGAGACATAGACTTGCACTAAAAAGGTCCATTTTCTATAATATGGCCATGGCTTGCTGTGTCCTTGGTGGTGCATTATTGGCCTGTGTAGTGCCGAAAGACTGCTAGTAAAAATCATTTTTGCGCTAATGACAGAAGAAAATAATTCAGTTCGGTGTGTGGTGGAATTATCCTACTGAAAGATCAGCGTGCTGGATGAGATGGGGGGGGGGGGTTTTGCACTGAGCACTGGGGCCTGATTGAGCAATCATTTGCTCTCCATGTATATTTTATACAGGGATTATGGCGTGTTGTACGGTTTACATATTTTAGTAGTTTAAAGATAACATCGTACACCTCTTTCACACAACTTAATACAGTTCAACAGCTTTGGACAAAATGCCTCAGTATCCAGTGTCTGCTCCTGAACGTTATAATGAGCCACTGCTCACCCCATGTCCGTCTGTCTGGATCATCTCCATAGATATATAGATACATATATATATACACACACATAGGACACGCCTGTACATTAACATGTCCAATGTATTGAATGATGTAAGACTGGCTAAACTGTAAAAACTCACTTTTTTATTCCTGGGAGACTGAAGCTCTTAGCTTCCACGTAATGCTATTTGGAATAATGTGGGTGGAGATACTCAATCCATCATGGAGATAATCGAGCTGTGAGTAGAAATACTCGAGTCTTGGGTGGAGATACTTAAGCTGCGGCTAAAGGTTCACAAGCCATACATGGAGACACTCAATCCACGAGTGAAGATACTCACGCTGTGTGCGTAAAGACTCAAGTTGCCGTGACGATACTCAAGCCGTGAACGGTGATACTCGGTCCACGGGTGGAGATACTCACGCTGTGATCGGAGACGCTCAAGTCGGGGTGGAGATAATCAAGAGGCACAAGCTGTGAACGGTGCTACTCACACTAAGGGCGGAGATGCTCACGCTGCGGCTGGAGATACCGAACGAGTCGGCGAGGACGCTGTTCTAATGAGCCTGAGAGTGACGGGACATAACAAGACGAGCCAAATCTGAACCGCTCACTGAATCGCATCACATTTGGTGTTTAAAAGTCGTCAGGTTGGACGGCCTCCAGATATCCGACCGTATGTGTAACAAAAGCTGAAAAAGTGAATGTCATAATATATTCCCTTCAAGGTGGAAAAAAATATCACATTCAACAAGAAGATGGATTTGGAAAAGGCCAAGAGTTAAAAAGCAGTGCAAGGAGCACTCCACTGCCAAAAGCTCTGAATATGTGAATATGTGCCAGATAGTGTTTTACAATAACACAGGGAGGGTCAGGACTGGAGCCAGCAGTGGTGGAGGTGGTTCAGAAAAGCAGTAAAGCTGTAAGAAGTGGCTCAGGTTTACAGACTGGTGAACGGAGAAACGCTCGAATGAACGAGTTTCCTGATGCGAGCTGATCTGGCTTTTACATCATTATGTTTTAATTACATTTCACCAATTTGTTCAAAAACACGGAGCTGCTCAGACGAACTTTTGTTAACTTTGACGTTAGTCATGTTTCCTCTGACACCTTTTTAGTAAACAGCAGTAATGTGACTGTTTTTTTTTTTCTGGAGTTTAGATTTATTTTTTTTATTGTTCGAGTATTTTTATGACACCGGTGTAAATAATGTCTAAATAAGTTATTTGTTGTGGTAACAATAGTTCACGTTGAATATCTTTTTGTGCTTTATTCATTGTGGAAAAATCACAAAGCCCAGGCAATATGGCGGAGGTGGGGT
>JAOVVF010000039.1:28033530-28049900 GCA_028565595.1 Duopalatinus emarginatus | reverse complement strand
CACCTGTTCATGTCCTGTATTCATTCTGATGGGTTTGTCCTCTTCTAACAGGACAATGGACCACCACACACATCTAGGGACACCAGATTATGGTTAGAGGAACACTCATCTGAGTTTGGGGATTAGTCAGTCACACCAGTGAAGTCACCAGGTCTCAGAACCATGCCTCTAGTATAATAGGTCCCTGACTGTCCTGTGATCTGAACTCCAACACTATGGTGGGTCACCCTGTTTATGGCATCAAGGGAGCAGTTGTGGGTTAGGTGTCTTGCAACCTTCTGGTCACAAGGCTGGTTCCTTAACCACAAGCACAACTGCCCCTTACAGAAATACGAGGATCTACCAAACACTAGCATACCAACCTCATTAGCATGACTTCCTGTAAGGATTCAATAAGGATTAAAACTATAGTTAGGAGAACAGTGTCATACAAGTACAGCCTGGGAAATGGTTTGGGGTAAATTCTAGCCAATAACACCAACCTGGAGCAGACAGGGTTTGCCCGAGGTCCACAAAGTGCCAGGGTTTGAACTGATAACCTTCTAAAACAGCATTCAGGAGCTTTAACCACTTTCGCCTTCTTCTCACACTGCTGCATGACGAGTAACCTTTTGATATGTAAACGCAGCTCTCAGAGGTAGCCCCATGAATGCAAAATCGCTCACAAACCCTACTCTGCTATCACAGCAGATTTCCAAGCCCTGTCCAGTGATGAGAGGACGTCCCGGAACGTGAGGCTGCCAGGTGAAACCCAGCTGGTCCTTGAGTACATCTGAGAAAAGGGCATCACAGAGCAGAACAAGGGGGAAGAGAGGAGGCCCGTCCCCTGCCAAAGGCACTCCAAAGCTTCTGCAACAAAGATGTTTTTCATGCTCTTCTTTTGAACAGAGAGAAAGAAGAAGGGACGAGAAGAGAGGGTTGGAAAGCAGAAGTGAAGAATGAGTAAGCAGCAGGGATTTTATTCCTCTGCAAACTCCACAACAACGCCACCTATGCATGTCAACGGCTGCATCCACCAGGGCGTATATAAAGAGACAGATGTCTACAGATGCTTCTCTCACTGCTTCCTCTGTAAGAACGGCAAGTTTGGATGTTCACAAACGATCATTTCAAGGATGTACCATCAATGACAGAGTTCTGACAAAACCTCAAACCTACACCAGTAGTATGGCGAAAAAAAAAAAACCACGATGGGTAAAGATGACCAGCTTCTGCTGACAAGAATCGTTTCATGTGACAGGCATGGAACACTGCCTCAAGTAAGATCAGAATTCAATGCTCGGGCATCAACAAACATCAACTTGAGAACTGTACAATGTTCCCTCCAAAAAATGGGCTTTAGGAGCTGAAGACCGAATCAGGTACCCCGCGGAACGCACGACGCAGAGCTACTACATGCCTTGCCTGGGCTCGGCAACACCACCACCGGACACCTGATGACTGGAAACAAGTTGCGTGGCATTTCAAACAGTTTCAGGCAGATGGAAGGATCTATGTGTGGAGAAAACCCCATGAAGCCATGCGTCCCACACTTCAACAGGGGACTGTAGGAGCTGGTGGGGTCTCCATAACGATGTGAGGTTTGCTGATCTGCCATTTCACCGTACCCCTGGGACACCTCCAGACGTCTCTGACAGGTGAACACGCGTCTAGAGGCACCAGATTATGGTTAGAGGAACATCATCTGAGTTTGGGGATTAGTCCGAAATCCTCCACCTCAGAATACAACAGAACTGTGGAGTGTTCTGGAGGAAGTCTGGGGTTCTGGACCTACAGAATATTTCCAGCAGCTCTTGGAGTCCATGCCCCATGGAGAACCTTATATACAGTATATGGATATATATGGTAAATCCTCCATGGGGCATGGACTCCAAGAGCTGCTGGAAATATGTACTGAACCACAGACAGATATACAGGAGCTCATCGTGTGCTGCTGTCCATCGACTCATCTGTTGGCTTTCCAGGCTTCAGTTCTATGGATCTGTTTGCCGTTCTCCTCTGTATACGTGTGTAAACAGCAGCTCAGTGAAGACGTGGCTGAAATAATCTCCTGTTTAGGTTGTGCTGTATTTTGTGTAACAATAAATAAAATGATTTTTTTAATATTAAACAAATTCACTACGGTCTCGTCTCCCCACACGTTACAGCTTTATATTTCAAAACACAGGTCATTTCTGATCACATGGTTAAACAGGTTCTACAGCAAATATAAATAGTATGAGCCTGACACAAATCACATCATGTGCTGAAAAAGTCCACAAGGCCGTCCGCTCATCTGGGACACGGGATAATGAATGCGTTATCATACCACCATTCAATACTAGTCAAAGGCCAATAGTGAACTGACAGCGATATGGATATTCGAAGCAATTATGCCATAATGGATGAAAGAAGAGAAGGTGACGTGTTCACACAATAATAGACTTTTCCAGAAATGTGGAAATGTCATGAACAGGAATAGTCTGGACTGTAGGAGCTGCAACATCAGGAATATTTAAAGACTGTCTGGATATTTTACAGAAACTGGACTCCAACTAGACAAATACATTTCATCATTAATCACTGATAACTAAACCCTATAAAAAGGTTTTATTTATTTGTTTATTTATCTATCTATCTATCTAATGTACATTTGCATCTTTTTTCTTAAATAACAGTTCACTTTCAAATTTTTAATAATATTTTATTTATTCTAGTGGGTTTTTTCCCCTACTGTATTCTTAACTTCACCACCCAAAAATTGTCAGGTGGTGCAACCAAGTCTATGCACTGAAGCTCCAGAAAAACAGGCCTATGTATTTTACACAGCCTCGTCTGTACCTGTGTTTCCAGCACTTCTGTCTGTACCCACTATTACTCAGATGCCTGTATTAGCTTCCCTTCACTAGTCTTTTCATACATATACATTTTTTATAAAATGAAGATATTTTATATAAAGCCATATTGTCCTAGTATTCCATTGGTTGTTCCACCTGACACCTGACGTGTATCTAACTAACTCTGAGTCCAGGTGAATAATGTTCTGACAAACAAGTGGTAAAACTGACGGTTTAACATGCTATCAGAAATGTCTTAGCGCTGCTGAATCCTCAGTTCTGACTGGTCGTTAGCAGCTCTGACATCATGCACAGAAACTTGGATATACCACAATGGTCACACACGGTTATTTAATAAATAGAAATACGTGATCATGGATATGGATATTTAACCTTTATGGAAGGAGTCTTCAGTGTCAGAGGTTTATAACATTATATTATGTTTTCAATATTTATTTTATTAGGCATAAAAGAGTAAAAGAGGAGGAAATGACTGTTTATAGCTGCTATAATGAGGCAAGAGAACAGGGACTTGCTGCCCAGAAGGTTTTACAACAATAAATGTAACTAGAAATGGATAAAAAGTGTAATCAATGATGGCAAATTGCTGTGCTAGAAAATGGGATCTTTTTTTTTTTTTTTGCATGGCAGCAGTAAAGCAGTAACTGCGCTTCCTCACGACAATGCAGCGTTGATGCCATTACATGAAGTCTGGATTAAGCGTGTAACACCTGAGTGAGGAATGTAATCATATCCACTGTGAGTCATTTTTCTCCTCATCCTGCAGATGTTTGAAGATGAGTGGGGAAGAGGGAGATGGATTACACTGTTGGGAAATTGGAAGAATATTAGTTCAGGGCGAATAATGAGAAATTAGACCAGGCCATCGTCGTCTTCCCGAGAAATGAATGAGATGTTTAATGACCAGGACTTGATTTTAATGAGTCGGAGTTAAAAATCTCATCCAACACAAAACGCTTGACGGACTCATGCGCTGTTCATGCCTGCATAAGTACACGCAAACATGCCCGATTATTAGCACCGGAGGAATCTCTCGCTTCGATTTCCCTCACTCGTCCTCTGTCTCACTTTCTGTCTCGCTCCTTCCCCCTTAGTAAAGCCCAGAAGTTTTGCGGATGGACAAAGGCGTCTTTTGAGAAGTCTTTATCAGCCCTCACTAGCTGTGAGCTCAGAGACCACCTCCTGCTGGCGCACTCAGCATGGGCCTCGCATCACTCTCGCTCTTTGAAACGCTCCCTTTTTCTCCTTCCTTCGTTCCCGCGCTTTCTTCTTCTGTCCCTCGGTCTGGGAAAAAAAATGATATGTGCCCAATAAAAGGTACTGAAAAAATAATATTAATTAAAGTAAAAAGTGTAGAATCTTCTAGCCGTTCTTTTTCTTTTTTTCCCTGAGTTTCTTCTTTGCCTTTCTTTTTTATCTGTCTTTCTTAGGCACGGAGGAATGAACTGCGCCACGCTACGATGAGCCGACATCTCTCAAACGCTCGTGGCTGCCCGAGGGCACTGCCTCCGTGCCCCATTCATCCAGGGGCTAGGGGAAAAAATAGTGCGACGGGAAAAAGAGAAGGAGGAGGAGGAGGGAGGAGGAGGAGGGAGGATGAGTGGAAATGAAACACTGTTGAAAGGATGAGGCGTTTGGAGAGGCTAATGGAGGAGTTCAGGCTTCACCACCCAACCTGCTATTGATTTTTGCTCCCGATGTAAGCCCCTCTCTGTCTGTCTCTCTCTCTCACTCTCTCTCTCTTTCCCTCTCTCTCTTAAAACAGCATGCTGTCTTTATTTCATTATTGCCGGGCGTAAACCCGCACGAGGCCTCTCTCTCATTTCAGTGATTAATCTGTGTTGGGAAAACACCCAAACTCCCATGCATTTTGCCCTTAATTAACAAATTGCAATATATTATTAACTTGTAGAGCGAAGAAGCTCTTCTGAATCATTTTCGCAGTGGGGGTTTCATCGGAGCCGCTAACTACGTTTTTTTTCTTCCTTGAAGACGAGCGAATCTACTTGTTTGTTTGTAATTTGATTAAATTATACCGCCACTCAATTCTGATTAAATTATACTATCGTTAATGTGTCCATTATATTACAGGTGGAAGTACATCAGATGCGCGTGATTAATTCGGTTCTTTCTCGGAAGAGGGTGAAGCTCGTCTCGGAACGCGGCGTATGCAAACGTTAGAGCGGACGACCGGGAAAAAGGTAACGCAGCAGTTTCGGCCTCAGTTGCCAAGACACACAGTCGCCAACTCGCCATCTGCGAAGCGAGTCTTTCTTTTCACGGACGTATGCAATATTTATCGATCCCAACTTCAGCAAACTAATTAGCCCCAATTAGTGTACTCGTTTCTGTCAGTCGTAATGCACTTTCCCAAGAAACCGCTGCACCCTAATTGCTGACCTCCTCCCTGAGCAGCTGCGGCCATCGTGCCTCCTCGTTCACATGGAAATACGGAGACATTCCGGGCTAAAGTAGGTCTGGCGTGGTGGTGGTGGTGGACTTGATGGGAAGGACTCGGGATGGAAGTACAGGAGCAATAAAGGAGCCTTTTCATCTGGGAGTGATCTTTTCACTCTGAACATACAGTGCCTCACGCTGGATTAAAAGCTCACTACAGGCATTGGAACGCTGGCCGTGAGATCCTCCAGTCGTTCTTTTTTTTTTTTTTTAAAAGCTGACCAGGCTGTAAAGAAAGGACGTAGAAATGGAGGGAAGGAAAAAGTGAGATGAATCGCAATGCCCGAGGAGAATTAAATTCTGAAACGTCAGCACGCAAATGTCAAGAGGGACGGCAATGAAGAGTCGTTCTCCACTCCGGGGATCGTTGTTTCATATAATTAACTCGAATGGTGTGGGGGGGTCTGCATCAAAGAAAAATATGAAGTGGAACATGCTATTGTTCACATGAGAGGTGTATTATAGCATGAGAATAAAAGATCCTCGCTCGTAGAGAAGCGCTAAACTCTGGGCTAGAAATCAAAGCTGCTCATAATGACTGAGGCGTCACACTGCTTCGGCATCAGATCAAACCGACACCGTTACCGAATGCTCCCCGTGTAAGCTGTGAATCAGAGTTGCTTCTGGATCCACCGCCAAAACGTTTCTTTGGTGATACGTACTTTTGAACCTTCAACACGAATAGAACAGGTAGTCTGGAGTAATTGGGAGCAATAAAAATAATACACTGAAGTACCAGAGAAACTGGTGGACCAGGCTTATACATGGTAGGTCCACCACCTGACATGAACTCAACCAGCTTGTGGAAATACTCGGTATGTACTGAACCCCAGACTTCCTCCAAAACGCTCCACAGTTCTGTCGTATTCTGAGATGGAGGATTTCTGTGTTCCACAGCGTGTCACATGACGTCCCAGACTTGTTCAATAATGTTGAGATCTGGTGATTTAGGTGTGAACGACTAATCCCCAAACTCAGATGAGTGTTCCTCTAATCATAATCTGGTGTTTCTAGATGTGTGTGGTGGTCCATTGTCCTGTTAGAAGAGGACAAACCTGTCAGAATGAATACATGACATGAACAGGTGGAACTCATCACACATAGTCACATACTGGAGTTGTCCCAGGGGTCCCATGGAACACCAGCTAAACAAACCCTACACCGTTATGGTGCCAGCAGTTTTTTGTCTAACAATCAGCCCACAAATGTGGTTCTGTGTAAGTACTGATGCTCCCCAAAAGCCTGCGGCCACACCTTTAATTACCTTTTTAAGTCTATTAATACTGGTGCTCAGTGGCTTTGTGAGCCAATTACACCATCCTGACTGCTGACAGATCCTGGCCCGACCCTGCTCGCACCTCACCTACCTCACTGATAATTACACCCCTGTTCCGGGTGTTAAAAAAGCACTGAGGTGCAAAACTCCAGTCATATTCAACAGCCTGGAGCACTGGAGCCTCTCATTGGTCAACAAGCAATTATGGACAGATACGCTGCTAATGCCTGGTGGTGGTCTGTCAGTCTCTCGGTTTCTTTTACTACCTCTACAGAAACCGAGATGAAACGTCTACACCGAAATACTGGTGTCTGCATGCTATCCAGGCAAACGCTGCTAATTCCGATCATTAGCAAAACACACACAAGGCTCATCCGCCATCACTGACAGCAGACCCACCAAACGTACACTTCGTTGCACGGGAAATGAAAAGCAAAAATCCTTAATGCTTTCTAGCTGCACGCAACGCGGCAAGGTATTAGTTAGACAGCTGTGTGAAGTCAGTAATCAGCAGTGTTTTAGCGGGTATAGCAGAACTCCATGCGCTGCCATGTTCCTGCTGGGGCGCAGCACCATGTGCCCACCTGCCGCTTAATTATGCCTCGAATCAATGCACCACGGTAACCTGGAGAAAGCAGACAAATGGCCACTCGGCTCGTCTTTCCGCTGCGCTCAGACTGCTTCCCTTTTTTCTTACGCAGCCCCATGAAACCTGCTCGATTCGTCCTCATTGCTCTTGTTATAGCCGAAGAAGTCCAGGTGAGTCGGGTATGCAAACATACAACACACAAATACGCAACGAATCACACGCATACACACACACGTCTCCCGCATGGCACAGCGCAGCTCGCTTCTAACGTATTTCTGAGCTGATCCAAGATGGCAGCTCCTGAGGTGCTTTTGTGCTTTCCGGGGTGTGTTGTTTGAGTTCAGTGGTTTTGCGCACTGCTGTGCTGGTTTTAACATTACAATGACAACCAAACTGCAACAGACTAGAAAAAAAAGAAAGAAAGAAAAAGAAAAAAAAAATGAAAGAATAAACCCAAACCTATAGAAGGAACGTCACAGCAGTCATTAAGTCCCATGGTTGAGCTGCCTGTCAGACTTACCTCCTTTAACACTTACCACTTCTCTTTTTTTATTTGTAAAAGAGTGGGTACTGGAGAGACGCGAGCACTTTTGAAAGCAACTTAAAGAGCAGGAATGATCCAGAAACACACATTAACACTGCAGAACAAAAGACGTACTTTGACACACACACAGCTGGTGAAGTGACATGCACAGTTTGCTGATTATATTTGAGCACGGCTAGAAAGGATATTAAAATCAACCGGAATTGGGAGTTAAATGTAAAAATAATAACAATTATAATAATAAGTAAAACTTCCTAGCTGTTCAAAATATGTCGAAATGTGAGCATATGGTTTCAGTTTAGTAACTGCTGTAGCGCAATTCGGTAATTATTCCCTGAGTAGCAGAAATTCAGGCTTGGCTCAAACCCATCAGCTGGAAAATCAAGTACTAAAGAAGCTTTTTGTAAATGGTTGCTGTACAGATAACTGGATGCTCTCAAAGACGTCTGGCCAGGAGTATCTACCCGTCTGGCCGAGTCTGACCAGCTCCACCAACGTCATCTAGCTGTACAGCTGATAAAGGCTCTCGATTTGGTCTCTGTGGCAAACCCCCACTTTTCTAAGCAGTGACTCGACTCGGTTCTTCCATTTATTCGTTGTCTCCGTCAATGTGTTCATATCCTTCGTCTTTCATCGGTGTTGTCTGTGTCCGTGTCTGTAGTGGACCTGTAGTGGTGCCAGAAAACTGTCGTGGGGTTTGGCTGTACGTAAAAAGTCTGGCAAGACTTCTGGATTGTTGAAATACATAATAAACTTTCTAAATCGTTTATGAAACCAAGGTTCTCTGAGGCAAAAAGGGTGATTACGCCGGCACGAATATAGTCATTGCCGAAGACTCCGTAATCAGCCTTAGGTTTTGGTCCTTGGTGTGTCTAGTGTAAGTGGGCTTGTGAGTGAGCCTTTCAGTTTGAAGTGGTTTATTTACTTGGGAATAATTCATATCTTTCACCAGGTCGAGGCAGGGACACTGGGGTGATCTAGCTGGTGCCAAAAACTTGTTGCCAATCAGCTCTGGTGTGGTTTTGAGACAGAAGGAAGTAGTGGTCTTAAGACTATTTGACTGTCGAGTACCAACAGATTTTGACCATTGGTACCACCCCTGTTGTCATGATCAAGCTGTTCGGTAGAAAATACCTCCGTAATCAGCCTTAAGCTTTGGCCCTTGGTGTGTTTAAGGTAAATTGGCAACTTTTTAACATGAAGTGGTTTATTTACTTGGGAAGAATTTAATGTGGCAAACTGAAGACACTCGGGCGGTCGAGCTTTTCCCACTACCTTGTTGCCAATCGGCTGTCGTGGACTTTGGTATAGAATAACTAAAGACTATATGACTACAGATTTTGACCATTTACACCAGTTCTGCTGTCACGATCCAGTGGGTTTGGTAGAAAGTCTGTAATAAGCACTAAACTAGGTCCTTGCTTTTAGACGGAGTCAGACGGAGTCAGAGGGCTTTTCAGCTTTAAGTGGTTTATTTGTTTCAGCCAAAAGTCCTGCTCCGAACAAGGCAGTCCATGTCGTCACACTGAGCATCGAGACAGTTGTGCGTAGCAAGGATATGGTCAACAAACTTTGCCCGTTTACAAGATTAAAGTGTCAGAGCTTTCAGGGCAGAAGTCATAGTCAAAGTGTCTGTAATCAGCATTAAGCTCTGGTCCTTGGTGGCTATGGAGAGAGGGCAGTTTTTCTGCTTAGATTGGTTTATGTGGTTGAATCCTGCTCCAAACAAGGCAGTGGTTCATAACCCGCTGAGCAGTGAGGCAGTTGTTGGTACCAAGGACACAGTTCAGCAAAGTCTTCTTGCAATGATACGTGCCAGAAACTAGATAAAACGTGGCCAGAAAACACTGTGCTGGGCTTCACTGTAGAAGAATGTGCTTGCAGAGTGAATGGCTCGATCCAAGACCGGAAGAATACAGTGCCCAAACAAACGTCGGCCTTGTCTGCCAGCATCGTGTGCTGTTGGGGAAGAAGTCATGCTTGTGTTTGACTGTCTGATTCATCTGTAATCAGTGTCAACCTCTTGTCCTGGGTGTCTGTGGACAGGGTTCTGGAGGACATCTTAGAGGAGTTGGCTGTCTTGGGCGGAGGTTGTCTCCTGCTCAGAATAGGATAGTAGATGGTTAGACATTGGCAGAATGTTTGAGATCTGGTCTTTCTGGTGCTGGCAACAGGATATGACAAGTTACCAGGAAGTTGTATTAGGGAGTAATGTAGAAAATGCCAAGAATTGCATTTAAGTCTTTAAGAAAATACATTAAGAATACTTTTAGCTTTGGTGCAGGGTCAGTCACGGTGCAGTCCCCCGGAGCAGACAGGGTTACAGTGACATTTGATCTTTGCAGAGCTGACCTTCTGATCAGTAACTCACAAATACTTTCTTATCCTATGCTGTCGGTACGAGGTGCACGTCTGGTTGATATCATGTTCATGTGTAATCAGCAGTAAACTCTGGGCCTTGGTGCATTTAGACAAAGACGTTGAGGGGCAGGCAGCTTTTTGGCTTAGAGTGGTTGGTTTATCTGGCTGAGCCAAAAGTCCTGGCAGTGTTTGGTGTCACACTGACCAGTCAAAAAGCTGAAGTGAGCAAGAACACAGTTCATTTGTAGAAAAATGCACTTGGGAAGCAAATGCCTCGATACTGGACCTTAAGATGTCCAAACTACACAATGTCCTCTTGAGGCAAAAGGCTGATAAGTTTCAAGTGTCAGTTTGGTGCCAATTACATATGTTATCAGCATTAACATTTAGACGTAGAGTATTAAATCAATACATGTAGGAACTTTCTAAAGCTCAACACTAGCAAAACTGAGTTCATTGGTTCTAAAGCACCAATTTCTAATTTATCTGCCCTTTTTATTGACATTAATGGGATCATGATGACCTTCTCCCCATGTCCACATCTTGAACCCTTCTCTTTTTTGACATTCTGTAGTTAAGACAGCTTTCTCACCTCCATTGCAATGCTTGTCTCCGACCATTCCTAAAGAACAGCAGATGTTAAAACTTGTACATGCACTTGCGACATTCTGATTAAAATACTGCAACTGTCTCCTCATTGGCCTCCTTGTTAAAGCCCTCAGTAGGCTACAGTATGCAAAAAACGCTGCTGCTAGGATCCTCACTTATTCTAATAAGGCAGACCCACCGCTGCCTGTGGCTACCTGTTATATATCAATCATGTTTAGTACAAGCTTCTTCTCCTACCTTAGAAAGCGCTACACAGCCTAGGTCCCCACTACCTCGCTGATTCTGTGTATGTATTTTAAGATCACATATTATGGGACTGCTTCATGTTTTGAGGTTTGGATTGACATCCACGGGTGGTCGATCGTTTAGTGTAGTTGCTCCCAGACTATGGAGAAACTCGGTCCCCAAGCATATTCCTTCCTGATGGATCCTCACTCTCTCCATTCACTCACTCTACTTCTTCTTTCTGTTCATGTGTTTTTGATTGTACAGTGACCTTGAGCATGGGTAAGACTCCCTCTCTCTCTCCCTCTCTCTCTCTCTCTCTCTCTCTCTTGCAGTACACAGTAAAATGAAAGAATGTTCCTCCAGGATCATGGTGCTACATTAGACGCCTGGATGACTGGTCTGCACAGAATGGTTTGTTTACTTGGGGTGAAGATGCAGAAGTCGTATCCTGCCCCCAACAAGAAAGAAAGTGACTCAGTTGTCCTACTGAGCACCAGTTTGTGGTTTCAATGGACAGCAGTTTCCAATGCAGTAGTATTAATAAGAACATTACGAATACTTTGATCTGTTCTAACACTGAAGCGTCATATGCTGTTAAGGCAGAAGGCATGACTGGGTCATAGTGGAAATAAAGGATCAGTGCCAAGTACAGCTGTAATCAGCATTAATCTCTGGTCCTTTGTGGCAATAGACAAACAGTGGTGGAGGTCCAGGCAGTTTTACGACCTGGGGTAGTTTATTTGCTTGGGCTGAAGTTGTATTCTGCTCTGAACAAGGCAGCGGTCCGGCTCATACAGAGCAAGCGGATAGTTATGTGGCAAGGACACAATTCAGCAAAGGCCTTCTTGCTTGAATCAGGTCGAGGCAGTGCCAGAAACAGGGTCTGGGATGGTGCCAGGAAACTGTGAGGTTTTACAGTATGAGAACGCCTCGATACTATAAGAACAGACAGTTCCAAAAATCACTGTCCACCATGCTGTCTGGTTCTGTTGGGGCAACTCATGGTCAAGTCAGATTGGATCTACTGTTTAGTGCCAAGTACATCTGTAATCAATATCAAGTAATCAACTTCTGTCTGTAAGCTAGGGCAGTGTAGGAGGACTGGAAGAAAAGTTTCTGACTGCTAAGTCAACAATGTTCAATGTTATATTTGCCAAAAAAAAAAAAAAGTATAATCTTCTCCAATCAGACTGCTGTTTCCAGAGACAGCCCGGCCAGAGAGCATCCATTTCTTCACCGTTTTACTGAACAGCAATAGCGATAATGTACTTTAACTAGGTGTCCTTAAAATCTTTTTAAAACTATACCACAGATATCATGTTACAGACTCGTCAGCTCACAACATGCGTCAGAACTAAACAGAAAGAGTGTCAAAGAGTTACTTTGAAGTAGTTTATTTCCTTTTAGCTTATAATTATGTAAAAGGACCTGAAGATTATTGTGTAGCTCATGTAAACTAACAGAGATGTAGATTATCATTCTATATTATTATAACAATACAATAAACAAACAAACAAACAAATAATGTTGAATATTATTAGAAGAACAATAATTCATTCATTTAGTGTATTTGTGTTATTTTATTTTAGTTATTTCAGACAAACTTCAATAAATAAATAAATAAATAAATAAATATTTCAAGGATAGTAACTAATTGATCCAGTACAGCAAATGTTTATTATTATTTTATTTCAGTTAATTTATTTTAAACAAACTGAAATAAATAAATTTACAACCAAAATAAACAATGAAACAAGTAAATAAAATAAATGAAAAAAGCTGCGACACCAGCGTCTTTATAATCACTAAAACGCAGCGTTCCAACGTGGTGCAGGAAAAACCCGCAGAACAATTTAAAAAGCCAAACTGTTATTGTGCTCCATCATTGGTTTCAAATCTCTCCAGGAAGAAGGAGCCAGGCTTTGAATGAAATAAGGGTTGAGAGGCGGGTGAAGCGTCTCGAAATGAAGTGAATAATACGAGGAAAGAGAGTGAGATAAATCTAGAGAGACCCGGGACTCTGAAGGCACATGACGTAAATGCCAGCTTTGAAGGACAGGTTCAGGGGCAATGTCTCCGGGGAAATGTGCAAATCACATGCATGGAGTCAATGACTGTTGGGAAGAAATCTGGAGTTTCTGTCCAACAAAGAGGGAGAGAGAGAGAGAGAGAGAGAGAGAGAGAGAGAGACTCTGCCATGCCACTTGGGAGATTTAAATGAATATTAATGTTAAAATCGGAAGGTATTCAAATCTTACGCGGTACAAGAGCGTTAGCGATAACGTGGACGTGAGAGTGGACAGCTGCGGAAGCATCTCACATCGCATTTGATCAGCTGGGATCTGCTAACAGTGCGCTCTTCTCTCCTGCTATCTCTGAAGACATGTACATAGAGTCCAAAGCTGCTGGTTTTATGCCCCAGCACGGAGCCACCCTCTAAGGAAATTGCCCCTGAGAGTCAGTTCAAGCCATCAGAGATTGCAAAATGTCTTCGGTCTGAAATAATTGAATTTGAGGCTTAGATGATTAGGCCTGCCTTTTTAAATACTCTTGCCGAGGTTTTAAAACCAACCCCCGTGCTCTCACCCTCGCGTGCGCGCACCACCTCCCACCCTTTGCACTGTAATCTGGCAGAACTTCTGAGGGCTGTCTTCCAGGCATGACGCCACAGAAGCTGAAAAGTCAGACGCTACATCTGCCACAAGGACATTACAGCCAGCTTCCCAGTCCCGGATGAATAGAGAATGAAGCAGATGAATATGCTGGCTGTTACTGCCGCCTTATATAGTCACTTTTAAATGAGGCTTCAAACGCCTGTAATTTTTTTTAAGACCGTTCACCAGCTGATGTTGCTATTCTGACCACAGCACTCCATTCATCACACACGCTGCTGAATTAAAGCTGACATATCACAACATGGTGGCTCTGTTATTGGTATTGGCTGTGGCGAGGGCTGTTTTCATCGTGCTGTCAAAAGAGAATGGAGACATTTAAAAACCTAAAGGTCGACAATAAATCAGTATCTCAAACACTGCCCTGAGGTGTGATTTGTGACCACTTGCTGGCGCGGTTAAGAGGAACGGGTTCGGCTGATGCCGGATGAAGGAGAGAGCGAGAGTGGACGAGCTTATCAGCGAGACCAAAAGCTCTGATTGAAGCTGAGCGCTTTAGGCTTAAGATATACTCCAAAGTCTGTCGGTGTGGCTTGTAGTGCTTGAAAACATGAAAGCGAAAAAACCGACGACATCTAGCCATCAAAAATAAATAATGATAATAAATAAAATAAATATGATAATAATAATAATAATAATTATTATTATTATTATTATTATTACTGTCATTCTCCAAAGGTGAAACAAGCAAACACAAACAAACAAATAAATAAATAAATATAATCAACAGATAAAAAACTGAGGTCACTGGGCCATAAAATAAATAAATAAATAAATTAGTAAATAAATAAATAAATAAATGGCCATAGCGAGGCTTGTGGTGCACTGAGGAATTAAATATATAAATAGATATACAAATAAATAAATAAACAAATGAACAAATAAAGAAATGCGAGTAAACAACCAAGCAAATAAATAAATAAATAAATAAATAAATAAACAAGCGAGCAAAAAGTGCAAGTCAGCAACTTTGACTTTGTTTTGTTAGCTCGAAGTCCAAAAGTGCAGCTTAAGCTATAAAACCTCATTTGTAATGAACACCCCCCTCCCCACCCCCAACACACACTTTCCTCTAAAGCACACAGGACCAACACGTTTCAATTATCTCTTCTTAAATATCACGCACGGCGTTCCTAAGGCAATTCTCCGTCCGATGTAAAATGTGCTGTTACATTCCGAGTGGCCTGGACAAGAGCATCTAAACATCCACAGTGTGGTCTAATCGTCACTCTACATCAACACCACCATGTGCTAAAGTGCCTCCATTGTGTCCATTAGGACATAATTAGGACAAATGTTTAGAAGGACAAAAGTTTTCAGGCATGTATATACTTATATATATATTGCTTTTCTTTTTCTTTCAGTTACAGTTCTGAAACGTGTGTGTGCCCCGAAACTCCTTCAACAAACCGACAGCACTGCCTTTCGATCATTCTCCAGCTTTTATAAGGCATTATGAGTCTCTGAGCCATGGCCTTTCATGGCACCAGCTGCTAATAAGGAAGGGTTGCTATTGCGGTGTCATTTCTTTGTGTGCTGTTTCCCACTTTATTGCACACCGCCATCGCTAGAATAAGTCCATCTGACATTTTACAATGGTATAATAGCTCTTCACACAATGAGGCGATTTTTCCTTCTGATAAACCGAATGAAAATGAAAGCTTCTTCACTTTTTTAGCTCGCACTATGCCGCTGGAGAGGCAGGAGGCACAGAGAGAAGCATTAGTCTTCGACATTCATCTTCTCTGATAAGCATCCTTTCCTTTTTTTTTTTTTTTTTTTATGAAGCAACCAACTCTAGGCCGAGATGGGATAATGAAGAGAACAGTGGCAGAATTCTCGGAGGTTCACTTGATTTCAGCTTGTTATCGACCGGGCTGCAGGGCAGTGAGGCTGCGTCGATCACGCCAAATAACTTCCAATAAAGTGACAGGATTTGCTGTAAAACCCGCTGCAACATTCTGGGGACTCGCGCTGGGCCGTGGAAAGGAGAAAAAAAAAAAACAGGAAATATCTGCAAAATTGCTTTGTTATTGCTAATAACTAGGAGGGTAAGAGCGGGTGGAGGTGTGATGGAGGTGACACATGGGTCTGCTCTTCTTTTAGTCCTTACTGGCTCCGAAATGTGCCCGAAGGAGCGTATCGGCTAATTAGCGATTCCTTCCTGATCCAGGACAGGTGCGTTAGATTAGCGCAAAGACGACGGTGTCTTTAAGAGCGATGAACTGTGAGAGCGGGATTGTGTTGCAGAGCTGATTTTAACATGCCCTTGAAACCCAGCTGCCAAGCGCAGCGCAGCCAAAAGTGGAATTTACCCTTAGCATTAGCCTCCTAACCCACACGCAGTCCATTAAAGAGATTTACAGCACGGCACTGCTGAATTCTGGAGTACGATTGGGAGGAAAGAGTTGATTAATTTTCTATAACTGCAGCTCTGACGGTAGTTCAGCCCCGAGTCGTGGGTCTGTATTAATGAGCTCGTTCTAATACCGGATCGTTTCCATAGTAACGGCAGATTGACGGGGGCTTTACTCTGTGGATGTGGTGAAGTTTTCTTATTTATTAACCATTTAAAACAGGAGACTTATTTACATTTACGGCATTTATCAGACGTCCACATCCACAGTGACTTCTATTCATCTCATTTATACACTGAAGTGCCAGTAAAACTGGTACAGACGAGCCTATAAAAACAGTCTGGTGGTGTATCTGTTCCACATGGGACCCCTGGGACACCTCCAGACGTCTCTGACAGGTGAACACTATGTGTGATGAGTTCCACCTGTTCATGTCCTGT
>JAOVVF010000039.1:28022340-28033430 GCA_028565595.1 Duopalatinus emarginatus | reverse complement strand
GGTTAGAGGAACACTCATCTGAGTTTGGGGATTAGTCATTCACACCTAAATCACCTGATCTCAGTGTTATTGAAGACTTCTGGGATGTCATGTGACACGCTGTGGAAAACAGAAATCCTGGAGGAAGTCTGGGGTTCAGTACATACAGAATATTTACACAAGCTTGTTTAGTCCATGTCCTGTGGAGGACCTACCAAGCTTCACCCAGCATTAGTGATGGGATACGAATGTCTGACCGGAAGGTTGCTGTTATATATTATATTTTCCACAATATATATAATAAATATATTTTATACATATATATATATATATATATATGTGTGTATAAATAGAGCACCTGAGGGTTAGGTTCCTTGCACAAATGGAATGCCCTATGGAATGGATGCACAAGCCTACGACTGCTCTAAGTAGTGTTATAGCAGTGTGTCGGATTACACATCAAGCCACTATCAGTGTCAGGATTCAAGGCAGAAGTGACCCAAAACCACAGCATTATCACAATATTTATATGAAATAAATAAATAAACATTTTACACCATGATCTACTTTATTATCACTGTAACTCCTACATTTACATTTACAGCATTTACATAGCAGACGTTCTTATCCAGAGTGACCGACCAGGTTACTGGTGTTACAGGGTCCTGCCCAAGGATCCTTATTGGTGTAGGACAGACTGGCTGGCCAGACCAGGAATCGAACCCAGGTCTCTCACATGGGAACCAGTGATGTTACCACTGTATCACACCAACCATCTCCTCTGAAATGGTGCTACGTTATTGTGTAGAGAATTAGAAATCCGGCACGAAGGCGTCGATGCCGATCGCCGAGGAAATCATGCGAGGCGGGGAGAGGCAGGTTTGTTGGGTGAAAGTGGTAATGGGTTTTTATTAGAAAACGGGGTGAAAAGTTCATTAGATGAGACTGTCGATGCAGTCTCGGTGGCGTTCCTAATAAAAGGTCAAGGAAAAGTTCTCGCCACTTTTTCTCTCTCTGTACGAGAACGAGGACAAGTGCGACCTCGCTGAACCGCTGCGGCGAACATACACAGGTCCCCAGTTTCATTCGGAGCCGCCTCGGAGGACAAAACCTGTGCGTCTTTATGGCGTTCCAATCTGAAAACCATAATCTTACCAGTCAAGGTTTGATGAATCGCCATGGCAACAGGAAGCATGTGATTTATGAGCAGCACATCCCGAGAAAAAAAAAACAAAACAAGCCTTTAGATATTAGGTTGCTTTGAACCAGGCGAGATGATGACATTAAATGGTGGTTCATGTGCAGGATCACTGCTGTGTGTGTGTCTGTGTGTGTGTGTGTGTGTCTGTGTGTGTGTGTGTGTGTGTGTGTGTTAAGCCATTGTTTTGCTGCCTGACCGTGCCTGTTCCAGTACTGTATCAGTCTGACAGGCATGCTTAAGGCCTTTATGTACGTCTGCGTTCTCTTGCAGCGCCTCAATGCGACAGCGCTTTTGTCTGCCTGATATTAACTACAATACATAAAGGACAGTGTGTGTGTGTGCGTGTGTGCATGTGTGTGTGTGTGTGTGTGTGTGTGTGTGTGTGTGTGTTAGAGAAGGGGATTAGGATAAATTGATTTCTCCAGCAGAACACACCAGAACAGGTGAGATAGAAATCTACAGGGAAATGGGAGTGGTGGTGATCGAGAGAGGTCAGAGGTCAGCAGATGAAGAGTGGATAGAGTGACGCTCCGGGGCGGAGGTGTACATCGTCCACTCCACATACACTTCACAGAAAAAAGACAGAGAGACGGAAGGAGTGCTGCTTCACGGCCCTGCTCTCGCCGTCCTCCTCCCGTCTCTCTGTGTCTTCTTTAAGAGTGTCATGTGTAAGTGGCAGGGCCAAATCTGAGTCCAGACTCTCCACATGGCACACAGACGTCTTCAGAACGTGAAGTGAGGTGATGGAACGACAACGGGACGAGGACATGGGAAAAAGAAAAGGGGGGGAGGGGGTGGAAGGATAGAAAGGGAAAGAGAGACAGACAGACAGACAGACTTATGCCTTCTAAATGCTCCGTTAATCATTAAATAATGATGATAACAGGCTGAGGACAGGAGAAAGAAAGAGGAAAGAGAGGAAGAAAAATGAGGCAGAGAAAAACATAAAGAAGGGAAACGAGTCAGAGAGGCAGAACAAAACACAGAGGAAGGAAAGCAGACAGACTACTGACGAGAAGGACAGACAAAAGAAAGAAAGACAGAAAAAAGTCAGACAAATTCGAAAAGAAAAAAAAACAGACAGCAGGTGTGTGTGTGTGTGTGTGTGTGTGTGTGTGTGTGTGTGTTTTGTGTGTGCATGTGTGTGTGTTTGCACGTGTTTGTGCGTGTCTGTGTGTGTGTTTGTGATACTCTGATACTGTCCCAATCACACATAAAGAACACTCAGAACCACATACATGCTACATCATTTTCCTCAACACACACACACACACACACACACACACACACACACGCACAGTGCTGAATGATTAATTAGTGCATTAAGATGAAGTGCTGAATGATTAATTAGACAGAAAGCTTTGAAGTCAGTAGCCTGTGTTCACTGTGTGTCTGCTGTCACGTATGACACACACATGTACACGTCTGTCTCTCTGTGTCTCTCTCTCTCTGTGTCTGCTGTCAGGTATGACACACAAGTACACGCCTGTCTCTCTCTGTGTCTGTCTCTCTCTGTGTGTTGGTCTCTCTGTGTCTGTCCATCTCTCTATGGTACTCTCTCTCTCTGTCTGTCTCTCTGTCTGTCTGTCCCTCTCTCTCTCTCTCTCTCTCTCTCTCTCTATCTATCTATCTTTTTAAATGATGTGAACTTAAATTATGAGTCCAAGGACACGTACGGAGTGAGACGACATTGTCATGATCTTCTGGAGGAAGTGGCTGGAGTAATTTGGTAAATTACCTTAGAGATGGAGGAAGCCTCACCCCGATTGCTCCTCGGCACTCATTCAATTTACGGAGGTATGGAGGAGTTCACATTTTTCTCCCTCCTTTTGGAAAATGAAAGCAATTACAAAGTCTCGTCCGTGTTTCCTAGGAGATGGAGCGGGAGATAGCGTGCTCCCTTTTCGTGGGGCTCCAGACTGTCTTCCCTTTTCATTTATCACACAATGAAAGAAAAAAAGGATAATGTGGTTTTCTGCACATTAGCTGTGTTTGACATCTCACACTGTAGCGTCCAGGGTGAAATCTATATAACAACTATATACACACACACACACTTATTTACACTAATGACCTGTTCTAAACACACAACATGACAACACAACACACCTACACCCCCCCCCCCCGCAAAAAAACCTAACTATCTAACTAAATAAATAACTAACTGATAATAACAATAATAACAATAATAATAATAATAATAATAATAGTAATACACACCACATGAAATTAGTACTTCTTTTTCTTCTTTTTCTGCTTATTATTATTAATATTAATATTTTCGGGTTTTTTTTATTATTATTATTATAATTATATAAATCCATAGTCGATTCCATATTAGGATTTCTTCACATACATCTTGACATATGAGATTTATTTATAATTATTTGTATTTATTTATTTACTTTAATCAATATATTTATACATCACATATATTACACACCATGTGATTGTTTATACTCCCTATGTATCTATCCATCTGTCTGTCTGTCTGTCTGTCTGCCTATCTATCTATCTATCTATCTATCTATCTATCTATCTATCTACCTACCTACCTACATCCATCCCCTTTGATGAATATATTTACAGCTCATACTGAGGGATGTTTTTAACTCATCACTACATTCTATTAATTTATTCACTCATTATTCATCCACTCATCTTCTATCTATCCATTCATTTAACTGCATTATTTAACGAAATAACTTCATTTAATTTAAATCCTTATTCTGAACGACATACGACACACGTTCACGCCCCACATCACTACATTCTATTTATTTATTTATTTGTTTGTCATTCAATCATTTATTTATTTACTTACTTAAATCTATAGACCTGAATATATAATGACATTTCGTTCCAACTCATATTCCAACATATTAATGACTTTTATTTATTTAGTTGTTTGTTTGTTTAATGAATATTTTTTTATTATTATTATTATTATTATTATTATATTTATTGTGTGTTTTTCCACAGTGTCACAGTAAATAGTACTGAAAATGTGTTGATCAGTAACATAATGATGAGAACCAAACCAAAGTATCATCGTCTCTAACCTCTCTCTCTCTCTCTCTCTCTCTCTCTCTCACACACACACACACACACACACACACACACACACACCTATACAGAGTCCATCAGTTAATGTGGCAAACTAATGAAGTGCACTGATTGACATTTCAGGGCGAACGATGCTCCACTCATCACCCAGGACACACACTCGCTTATCTGACCTGCCATAAGAGAAAAACGAATAGTTACCCGGGACGCTAATGGCTCCTGTTATGCCAACCATTCAGTCATCAAGCCTCAAACTAATCTTTATAGCGCTCGCATCGATCAGCACGGCCTCGCTGAATAATTTCCCATCACAAACACGCAAATGTTGCTCTGGGACAGAAGTACGAGATTGACTTCTCGGAAGAAAAATGACCGAACGCCGCCTTCGCTTGCTGTCGCACGCTCGTATATTCTGTCGTGAAAATAAAACTGTGACATGGGAGTGAATTTCAGGGCTGGCTGGAGGAGTATCTCAACCCTCAGTGATATATGAAGTAGTGCAATTATAAATGTCTGGAAATTTCCAATAAATTAAATAAATAAATCCATCAGACGAAGACTCTGAGAAACAGATAACACCCGAGAAACAAGTCTGGACACAATACTTCATACTCATCCATACAAGTGCGGAGATCGATAACAACACCACACCAGGCTGTGAAGATCTCAGGTGTCGGATTTTTAAGCCGAGACGTTTTGATTTGGACTCGGCGCTGCTCTGGCCTCGGCGTCGCCTCCGGGCCCCGGAGGAGTGGAGCGTGTGAAGTCTCCGATACGGGCAGGAAGAAAGCGAGAGGATAAGTGTGATAGCAGCGGGGACCAGGGGACCGGACGAGGGACGGTGTGTTTGTTTTGATGGGTAGATTTGTGTGTGTGTGTGTGTGTGTGTGTGTGAAGACGAGGTGGTGATAAAGAAAGCCAGGAAGCATGTGCGGAACTTTCCGACTGTCATGTCGATGGGATCTGGACAGATGAAATGACGTAAGAGTGTTTCAGGAGGTGTAAAATCCCACACCGTTGATCCGTGTTGTGTTTTTACTGTTACACAATAGCCAAACTGTTCTCCTTTACCTGCCATAACAAGCGCCTGGACCAATTTTATAGGTGCGGTGGACTAGCACGAGTCCTGGTGGACCCCAAGGTCCTAAATCACACGCCGGGAATTGGCCATAAATCCGGACAGATTAATTGCCTCACTGTTTTCTTTTCATTGAGAACAATTTTAAATGTTATTTCAAGTCAGACCTGGGACTTGCGTGGCACTCGGGGCACTAATGGGACATATCCGATTCGCTACGTTTGGCACGGCCTGGTGTGGAGCCTGTGCTTTTCATTAGATATCGAAGAACTGTCCGGCGTTCTTTGCTTTTTCTTTTTTTTCCCAGGCCGAGCAGTTATGGCACTGTGGGAGTGGAAAGAGGTGGAAATGTGAAAGTACATTTCACAGAGTCTTTATGAGCTCCTCGAGGCAGGGTTTAGCTCTTGAGAGATTTCTGAGAGGCAGTTTAGCCCGGGCTGAAAGAAGCCACTTGGCGGGAGGTTCGGTTCTGAGCGGAAGGACCAGGCTGTCTGCCTCTCCAGCAGCAGCTGACCACTCAAATACACACTCGGTGCTGAGGAAAAGTCTGAAAAAAAAAAATCACTCCTAGACAATGTTTCTAGACACAGAGGGTCTTGAGAAGTATGCATGCATCTGAGGGAGTGAGGAAGAGAGGCAAAGAGGGAGAGAAATGACCCTGCCAATGGTTTGCGATAACCCGACCTCATCAGGCAGGCAGACAGACATTCAGACAGACAGACAAACAGACAGAGGTCTCTCCTGCCGTTGAGATGAGGCTGATGGGTATCAGGTCTGTGACCAGAGGGCATGCAACGATGTGGGTTACATACTGACCAATCTGCCTGGAACATCCTGCTGAGACAGAGATAGACAGAGAGAGAGACAGCGAGAGAGAGAGAGAGAGAGATGGAGAGAGAGTGAGAGAGACACAGAAAGAGACAGAGACAGAGAAAGAGAGACGGAAAGAGAGAGAGAGAGACAGAGAGAGAGCGAGAGAGAGAGAAAGAGAGAGAGATGGAGAGACAGGGAGAGAGAGAGAGAGAGAGAGAGAGACAGGGAGAGAGAGACGGAGAGAGAGAGAGAGAGATGTAGAAGGACAGACCATTTCCAAGATGCTAGGGTACCACTCAAAGGCCAATATTTTCTGATAGACAGCCAGTCAGACGGATGGACAGACGGGACAGACGGAGCGTTAGGAAGAAAACAGCAGAACAAACACATTAGAGCGAGCTCAGGCTGAGATTATGGGATAAGGGCAGCAATTTGCTTCTGATCTCACATCTGCACAAAAGCCTCGGTGTAAATCTACAGTATCACTCGCCGCATAACATCATGCAGATTGCAGCGTTACAGGATCGGTGGAGTCGCCGTGTTTGTTCTGTAACAAACAGCACTTAAAAAAAAACAACAACAGAGCGAGAGTGTGGACATGTAGATATAAAAACATGAGGATGGTGTCAACACTGACAGATCTGATGCAATGCAGATGAAGGTGTTTAAGTGTCAGTAGATCCTGGTGTTTGATGGTAAAGGGTGTGTGGGTGTTCGGAGGTGTATGTTGGGCACATACTGACGTTTGATCGAGAATGTTGGTGTTGAAGAAGAGTGTTGGTGTTTAAAGATGTTAGTATAATGTAGTGTGAAAGTGAATGTGGGGGGGGAAGGGGGGGGGGTTAGGTGTCTTGCTCAAGGGCACCTCAGTCATGTCTTGTCCTGTGTGGGGATCGAACTGACGACCCTCCGGTTCCCTAAGTGCTAGACCACATCTGCCCCTGTGTTTGATTGACTCCCTGTCGTGGTGTTTGATGGACAGTCAGCCATGTTTTATCAGGTGTTTGTGGAAACTTAGTGTTTGATGGACAGTGAATGCTGCACGGTGTGTGTGTGTGTGTGTGTGTTATTAGTGTGTTGGTGTTGTTTTATGGAATACATGTGGTGTTTGATCACAGTGTTTGTTGGACAGTGAGGTTGTGTGTTATCTGGTGTGCTGGAGTTGGATGCTGGTGTCTCACACTTGTGCCATGTTGAATATGATGCTATTGTTCATGAGGTTTTGGGGGCACCACACAGATCGCATGTCTTTGGAGAAACCGAAACCATCATACAGAAAAAAATACAACAGCAAGGTAACCCCCCCCCCCCACCTCCTCCCTCTTCATATAAATATCTTGACCCACTGTAAAAGTTTTATGGTTTTTTTAGTTTATATTTCTCGCTCGCTGTGGATTGATTTGGCGAGTCACTGAACTCTGTTTGACAGACATGTTGCACGTGGGCAGGAGCTAGAATTCGTTTTTGGACGTGAAACCTGTCCATCATCGGCCCAGCATATGTAGACAAGCCTAAAGACGTGCGTGCTCTCGTGTGTATGGACTGCCTGCTGGAGATGGACGTCTCCGCCTGCTCCTGCTTCGCACGCTCGTCATGTACTCGCGTGTTTACTTTCTCACGCAAGGTCTCTCAAGGCAGATCTGTGATCTACAACATGGCTGACAGCGAAGCGGCACCTGGGTCGTTTCGTACTCTTATTACGAGGATGTCGCGCGCGATAGGAGGAGCGGGGTAGAGGCGCGGCCGCGTGAATAAAGAGAGAAAGAGAAAGAGAGACGCGGTGAGAAAGGAAGGAAAAGACAAAGAGAAAGCACGCGGCGTTTGCCATCGACGGCTTGCCTTTCGGGCAGAAGCGGGACTCCAAATCGAAACACCCATGCAGAGAGATGAACTTGTTAAATGCCACCGTGATTAGTCGAGAGCGAGCCAAGGCACTTTTGTTTGAGAGCCATCACTGCCTCCTATCTGTTACACACACACACGCACAGAAAAAAGGGAAAAAACGTCTGTGATGTTCACAGCTCGAGGGCAAGAAGCAGAAAAAGGAAAGGAAGAAAGGTAAAAACACGGCAGGTGCTTCATGCCAATTGGAGAGCACAAGTGGTGAAATAGTAATGGCTTTTTAATGTTTATGAGTTTGGAAAGAACTTTGTGATGAGAGGTTGATAGAATTTGGAAAGCGAAGCCCCACAATTACATCTGCTGATATTACGTCCCCGGTGGTTTAAGACTAATAAGAGCCTGTGAAAATGAGGAGGGAAAACACACGGAGAGCATGTTTGATGTGGACGCGCTATGCCACACTAATCTATAGACTTAATAATTTATGAGATTTATGGCTCCGGCTCTGCCTTAATACAATCTCGCATTAAGCACTGCCACTGCGCCACCGTTCCCTCTCCGTAGGAGAAAAATCTTCCTCCTCCAGCTCTGACTTATATGTAACATCAGCAGAATTATTGCAGGAGCCCCCGGAACGTGCCACACGCTGGAGGAATCTGAGGTGCTCACGTGACGTCCGGGACACTGAGAAATGTGGCTCTACGAACAGAAACGTGTCTTTACAGTATACACATCTATCCACATATATAATAATAATAATAATTACAGATGATAGATAGCCATTGCTCAGTATGAGTACAAAGCACAAAAACACAGATCAGCCATAACATTAGCACCGCCTGCCTAAACAGCTCAGACCTGTCAAGGTAAGAATAATGGACTCCACCAGACCTCTGAAGATGTTCTGTGTATCTGAGACCAAAACATCAGTAACAGATCCTACTGTGGATGCTACTGTGGTCTAGTCTTCACCTCCGCACACATCAGTCAGTCTTGGTCTCCATGACCCTGTCCCTGAGTCACTGCTTGTCCTTCCTTGGACCATTTTGGTAGGTATTAACCACTGTATACTGGGACACACCCCACAGGACCTGCTGGTTTGGACATGATGTGACCCAGTAATCTAGACGTCACCGTTTGGTCTTTGTCAAAGTCACTCAGATTCTTCAAGAACTGTTATTGAATGAATAAATAAATAAATAAATAAATAAAGTAGATAGATATTCACAGATTTAGATGGAGGTCATGGGGAAGAGGGCAAACTGGTAAAAGAGCCAATATTCACTCAATACTCATTCAACACCTACAATCAGACTGCGCGCACACACACACACACACACACACACACACACACACACACACACACACACAGGTTATAGATATATAGTGTTATATGTTGCATCAATAAAACTGATGCACTGAATTATAAATAAATGATAAAATGTTTTAAATCAGGCCGACTGGATTCATGCTCCTCTATTCCACGACACGTGAACGAACAGGAATTAACACGACTCAGACAAAAAACCCTGACTCCAATCCTCCCTCCATTTTCTCTTTCTTTCACACAAACCATCACGGAGCCTGATGCGTCCTGATATGAGCGAGATGAATAAATAAAACGGGGTTGGCGACTCGTTTTTTTTCCCCCCTTTTTTCACCAGCAACCTTTACCTCGGAGGGAATATTATCCTTGGCTTTTTATCGGAGCGCCAGAGAGGGGAGAGATTTTCAAAGCGTGCCGAGCTGGGGAACACGACCCGAGCTCTCAAAGACCCCCCGCTGTGCGTGCCAAACTAAAGAATCTCTCTGAACTTGCAGAATTAAATTCATCACCCAATCTCCTCCGTTTCTCCCTGCGCTGGGGAGCCTTGTCCTTGCTGTCGCCTCACATCCTCCTCCTTCTTCTTTTACTCTCTCACTGTCTCTCTTTCAAAGAACATCTATGTTGAAGATACAAAATAAAAAGACATGATGAGGGAGAGAGAAAGAGAGAGAGAAGTAGAGAGAGAGAGATGGAGAAAGGGGGAGAGAGAGAGAGAGAGAGAGAGAGCTGAAGAGAGACTACGGGATGATTATCATGTAACGCTTTCAAACTAGAATTTATTTAGGCTCTGGATTATGTGACGGAGAGAAAAAGAGAGAGAGAAAGAGAGAGGGGGTATTTGGGATGGATTTTGTGCTTGTGTGTGTGCGAGAGACAGAAAAAGAGGAGAAAGAGGCTGAGGGAAGCTGAGAGGTAGACAGAGAGATGTAGAGAGAGGCAGAGATGATGAGAGTAAGAGAGAGGTAGAGAGAGATGGAAAAATGGGAAAGGGAAAAAAATACTGAGGAAGGGAAAGAAGGGGATAAAGAGAGGGAGAGAGAGAGGGAGAGCGAGAGGAGTGGAATAGTAACAAAAGCAGAATAACTAAATACTGTGACAAACATCTCTCTCTCTCCTCTCTCTCCGTTATGACTCCACTAATCCCCCTGTGCTGGTTCTCCTGCCCTTCCCTGTGTTATTTCTCCGTGTCTGTCTTTAGTAATGTGTTGAGTGATGTTAAAAACACCCTCACAGCCACTCGGACCTGCGCCTCTTTGTTATGGAAATGTAACCCACCGTGTACCTGTTTTTAGCGTTGATCCTCGCGGCCTGGCTAACTAGCGTACTATCGAATGCAGATGTACGCGCCGATCGCTTCCCGCTGTGGCTCATTAGCATATGAAAGCCTGCGCTATCGATCGAGCACTCGCTCGGGATACACTGAATCTCCTCCGATTGCCCGTGTTTGGTTTTTTATTTCCTGTGTGTAATAATAATAAAGCTTTAGGAAAGTCACTGTGTGTGTGTGTGTGTGTGATATTTTTATGACTGTGGTTTTGGAGTTGATTTTTAGATTCATTAGCATAACAGAGATCCGGCTGTAGGACTGATTAGTCGTCTTTCTTCTGTAATTCAGACGCAGGGTGAAAGATGCTGTTCAATGCTGTCCAAAGCTCAAGGCCAATCCAGCTCTGGCACAAATAGGCATGTGTTTGACATTTGAGTGTCTGTGTGTGTGTGTGTGTGTGTGTGTGTGTGTGTTTTCTTTTTTACAGGCTGTAAGCAGGGTTTATTTGTTGAGGGGT
>JAOVVF010000039.1:27988300-27994662 GCA_028565595.1 Duopalatinus emarginatus | reverse complement strand
AGACATTATAAACACTATATACATTATAGAATCTATAGACATTATAAACACTATATACATTATAGAATCTACAGACATTATAAACACTATATACATTATAGAATCTATAGATACCATAAACACTATATACATTATAGAGTCTATAGACACTACCCCCCCCCCCACTCCGTCTGTCTCTCTCTCTCTCTTTAGACACCAGACTGCCCCATTTGTGTTTCTCGTTAAAGTTTAGAGTTTAAAACAGTAAAGTGGTGATCGAGCAACTTGATCTTTTTTGCTCAGAAGCCGAAAGACGCCACGTCCCTCAGCCCCCAAACTAATAAAGAGAGATGCGCAGAAACACTGTGATGTTTTAATTACTTTGCGTTGGCCATTGTGACGACGAGGTCTCTAACAGGAAAGACTGAAGCTCATTAAAATTATGTGTGTGTGTGTGTGTGTGTGTGTGTGTGTGTATGTCATTGGACTACACGACAGAATTACAGGAGGACTTAATACTTAACATGATGTTGTATCATGTATTGAATTTTCAGAAACATTTACATATGAGCTGAAACATGTTTAATTAAAAGAAAGAAGAAAAGAAAGGCAGATTTATTTTTTTATTAATTACAGTATTGTATAATTTTTTTATAATCATAATTTATAATGTGTTAGTAAGTAAAATATAATGAAAATTATAATATTTAATAAAAATAAGCATAATGTATAATTTGTTTAAATTTCAAATAATTATTTTATAACAATATAATAATTATTAAATATTTATTATAATATATAGCCATAAAAGTATATTTTTATGACTAATTTGTGTTTTATTTACAACATATGTTTGTAACTTATTTTTAATAAACGTTTTTATTTGTTTGTTTATTAATTTGTATATTAGTTTCTTTATTCATTTTACTATATTTTTCTAAAGTTTCTTTTTCTTTTTCTAAATATTTTTAGCCAAACTGAATTTGAAATATGTATATTTTTAAAGATAATAAGCAGACTTTTCTATGTTCTTTTCTTTCTATGTCCACATGACGGGTCTTATATTTATTATTTATTTATTTTATGCCCTCATTGTACTTGCGCAGATATTCCTCTCAGCGATTAATATCGTAAATACACTTTCCTAATGAGGTCTTTTTTTTTCTAGAATTTACTCGTTATTTTAACCTAAAGGTCAGAAAGTCAAAAGCTGCTTGAATAGAAACTGATATTAATTACAGCACATAATTGTTTGGAGCAGCGTCACTGCTGATGGGATTGAACAGGACGTGATGTGGCAGGTCGGATTGAAGTCGGCACTCCGTCATCCACTCTCCGGGGGTCATTATCATTTTTCCTCCTCTCTCTCTCTCTCTCTCTCTCTCTCTCTCTCTCTCTCTCCCTCTCTCCCTCTCTCCTCTTAACTTCCTGCTCTCTCATCGTGCTCGTCTTCTTTTTTGCCGAAGCGCCTCAAATGGATGTACTCCATTATCAAAATTTAATTTCTGCTCCCATGGCCGTTTCCCTCCTCCTACATCTCTCACTCTCTCCCTCCGCCTGCTTCATCAGTATCTGCGGCGGGACAGCGCGTCGTCTTAATCGTGTTAGGTGAGGAGCCGCTACAGCATGACTGATGAATTGTGTGGCTTTGAGGAGAAACAGACTCGCGGCTGAGACCAAATCTGGCCGAGACCGTACGCCATGAAAAACCACACGTACTCACACGCGTGAAAAAATATATATTTCATCTGGTTGTAGAGTAAAATGAGAAATTCTTCATTTATATATTTTTTTAAATATTATGAAGGACTTAACTTCAGTGTTATGTAAGAAATTAAACCTGAGAAAATACATTTCTGTGTATCATTAAAAAAAGCAATAATTTATATTATATTATATAATTTAATTGCAGTGATGTAGAAAATACTCAAGAATAAAACAAGAAATAATAAGAGACATTTTTATTTTATCTTTAATTTTTGTCTTACTGAAGCTTTTATTTTTCTTTGTTGATGTCATGATATGTGATTATTGTCATTTATAACTGTGTAACTGTGAGTAAATATTAAAATAACTCCATATATGTGTAATTTTATTCACTACATGTAGATAATAAAGTAATAATAAAAGTTATTCATATTATAGTTATTAGTTGTTTAAATATTTTTATATTTTACATATTAAATATAAGTATTAAAGTGCTTTATTAATACTGTAAATGTATAAAAGTTGACAATCTGCACGAGTATTGTTATAATACTATTAATATTAATACTGTTATTATCCTCCTCACAGCTTCAGTAAAGTCAGGTGGATGTTTGGAGCTGTAATCAGATTCAGTGATGATTTATGTTAAATAGAGAGCGGTGTCGAGGGTTCAGCAGGAGATCAGGAGCTGTTTAATTGAATTATTTAGTTTATTACTGAACACCTCTGGTTTATATATCAGGACATTATTAGTGCGGAAGATCAGTGTGGTTTATATCTGTTAGAAATAAAATAAAATCTGTTAGAAATAACACACTGATATAGTCGTGGAAGAACTTATTTATTTATTTATTTGTTTGTTTGTTTAAGTACCTTTTTTACCGACCGTAAACAGAAACACATCCTGTTCTAACTTCTCTTATAGCAGCTGTAACGAGCCGTTTCCACATCAGAGTCTCTTTATTCTGTCTCAGCATGTCATGTGACTGAGGCTGTCCTGTGTAATTTATACAGTTAACTCTTATTTAACTCTCTCACACACACACACACACACACACACACACACACACACACACACGACGGACCTGTGATCAGACCTTCCACAGTGAATGTAGTAAAACTGCATTATGGGAAAATTGAGCTGGTGATGTACAAACACTACATATTACACATTAGATAGTAATTACGTATTCGAGCCAGTTTGGTTATACAAACCTGTGGTTTGCATAGGGCTGGGCGATATGGAATCATATTACAATATTTTTTACATATCAGTCGATATTGATATATAAGCACAATATAAATCAAATCGATATTTGATTCCAAGTGAGAGGTGAGGATATCAAAAGGCAAATTCTGGTTTAAATTTGATTTATTTTCTATTAGAACTTGAGAAATGTTCTTTGGAACGTTACTCCACTGTATTCCAAATAAATAAATAAATAAATAAATAAATAAACAAAAACTAAAATCTAAATTGTGAGCAGTCAGAAACTTCCAGTGTTTCAGGAGAACACAAACAAAACAGACAAATAAATTTCTCTGTCACATCCAAATAAAAACACAGGTAACAGAAAACAAAAAGTCTGAATTCTGACCAAAGCTTCATGTTTTATGGAACTGACTAAAATTAGTTGGTCAACACAAAATAAAATAAAATAAAATAAAATCTTAATATGATCAAATCTTAAATCTCAAAACTTGATCTCTATACCATCTCCTTTTCTTTATACAAACTCAAACATTTTTAAATTGTTGGAAAACACAAACACAAAAATCCTCAGTATAAATTCAAGCAGCTTTCAAATATAAATAAAATAAAACAAACTAAATGAACATTGACTGAGATGTGAATTAGTTCTAGTCAGCACTCCTGCAGTAACACAAACAGCTGTAGTTCAGTCACATGATCAGTTCAGCGAGGCTCTGTTCTCATTGGCTATTCGAGGTGTCTGTCAAAACATGGACCGAACTGATTCTATTGAGATAACGTTATATTGCAATAATTATTATCATTTTATCAACCAGCTCTACCTAGTCTACCAGTTTGTCTACCAATGCTCTTAGTAGTGAGACCAAACTTGCGCACACAAGCTCTCTCACACACACACACACACACACACACACACACACACAGCTTTGCTTCCTCCAAATTAAAAAGCAACCAAACTCCTAATGTCAACAAGTCCCCATCTCACACACACACACACACACACACACACACACACACACACACACACACACATTAACAGTGATGTAATCCTTCTCAATATACTGAGCACAAAGATGGTGATGCGCTCTCTCTCTCTCTCTCTCTCTCTCTCTCTCGTGTGAATAACTCTGTGTGAGCAGCTCCGTGGCTGCACTGTATGTATTTTCACCCGCATGACAGTCCTGTGATGAGAGGATGAGAACAAACAAGTGCACCTTCCTCTCCACCGTCCGTATAGAGGCCCTGCTCTTGCTCTATTACACCACTCTGCTGACGAATGGTGTGTGCATGCGCGAGTGTGTGTGTGGTGGTGGTAAAAAAAGAAAAGAAAAAAAAAACAGATAAGGAAGATAAATTCAGCTCGGCGCACAAGACAATGGACTCATAGCACGCCTGGAAACATGCGCGCGCACACACACACACACACACACACACACACACACACAAACAATAATACACATCACATATAAGTATACGCATTCAGCACTCTCTTCCTCATTTCCTCATCATCTCTATATTCTCTGTGTTTTATATGCGCCAGACACTCGCCATGGAAGTAGAGAAGGTGAGAGAGAGAAAGAGAGAGAGCGAGCGAGTGAGAGCAAGAGAGAGAGAGAGAGAGAGAGAGCGAGAGAGAGAAGGATGGCCTTGGCGTGCTCCAAGACAAAGGGAATTCTCCTGCAATTTGGCTGGTAATCAGGAAGCAGCAGCTGGGTCAGGAGGCTGCTTTTCTTCGCCTAATGCACAAAGCCATTCTCTTCCTTTCCTCCTGGACATCAAGGAGTCATTTACCAAACATTTATCTTTTTTAAAAAGCCATTATGCCGTGTTACTGTGCTTGATTGTTTCTTTATTGAATTTGCCCAGCCCCGATCCTGCATAACGCTTCAGGTCTTGGTGAAATGATCTTTTTTTTTTCACCCTCCTCTACTCGTCTCCATCTCTCTGTGTCTCTCTATCTCTGTAGATCACGAGTACGCTAGCAGGAATGGGTCATAAAAAAGCGGGGTGACAGGCTGTATGACTGCGCATAGATAGAGAGAGAGAGAGAGAGAGAGAGAGAGAGAGAGAGAGAGAGAGAGAGAGAGGGTGAGAAATAAAATCTGCTGGAGCGTGGCGAGAGAGCGTTCAGAAACACTCTTATTACCGTCACTGACGTCTTCCGTTCGCTTGCTTACAGTAATAATCAAATACGGCCTGTCCGCATCATTACTGAAGATAAGGACAGAGTGGAAGACAGAGGACGCTCACAGGACGCTTCTCACTTCTCACTCACGTGTCACGTGTCATGTGAACAGGAAGCGGAATAAACATCTCATTAATCCAACCACAGTCAATCACTTCCTGTTACTGTACCAGGACTAAAGCTGACAGAGTCGTCATATTTCTAGATTTATATCATCAGTCTTGTGACCAGAAGACGGTCGGTTCGAGCCCTGGATCTGAAAAGACATGACTGAAGTGCCCTTGAGTGAGGCACTTTACCCACTACTGATCTATTGGTGCTATAGATAGGGCTGCCCATTGCTCCTTCATCCATCCATCTATCCATCCATCCATCTATCCATCTTCCCACCTGTCACTATTCTGGGAAAGTGTGTTCACTGCCCTCCTGTAGTGAGTTAACCATTGTGTGTGTGTGTGTGTGTGTGTGTGTGTGTGCGTGCGTGTGTGTGTGTTTCACTACACTGATGGCTTAAATAAAGATGCCAAATGTCTGTGTGCAAGCACAGTAGGTCAATCACTTTACTTTCACTGTCACGTGTTGTAACAATCACAACCACAACCTACTTGAAGTCTGTCAGACTATTCAGGGGTCAAACCTCAAGGCAGGACAAAGTGGACATTCCTGGTCAATCCTTAAATTAATAAATAAATAAATGTGGAGATAAAATTTACAGAAAATAATCACAATTTAAATCACAGGCCGAATTATTAGTCCAAAGAAATTGTAGTTAGATGTGTTCCTGAACTGTTCAGCCCTCACCATCATGCAGAAGTTATTTTTACAATAATGTCAGGTTGTGAAATGTTTTTATTCCTTTCAAACCACAGTAATTTAGCAGCACTGACTTTATTATTATAATTAAAGAACACCACAGTGTACTTTTTATTGGTTTATAGCTACTTTAAATGTTAAATGTGAAAAGCTCATGTTCTCATTTTTATGCTTAAAGCTACAAGTCAGACTTCTACCTGTAAATTCCTTTAATGTGAAAATGTCGGGCAAAAAAAAAATCATCTTACTGTTTAAAAAAAATAAAAATTTATTAACAAAAAATAAAATCTTTATAAATATGTATAAATGAATAAAATATATGTATTAATAATAAATATTTATTAATTAATAAAACATATATTGTATTTATTAATAATACACATTTATAAATATAAAACTGTATCACTGAGCTTTGTTGAGAAAATAAAATACATTTCCATTCGAAGCCTAATAAAAGTATAATAA
>JAOVVF010000039.1:27943220-27955092 GCA_028565595.1 Duopalatinus emarginatus | reverse complement strand
TACTGGGGAGTTTTGTGGTATATAGGTATTTATATAATATTTATGATTTTAATAATTTTTGCCAAAAAAATTAAAACAATATAAAAAATATATAAAGTTTATTAAAAAATATTAAAATATGGATTACATTAAATAAAAATAAAATACAGGTATTTAATCAGCGGATGAATACTGTAATGTACACAGTGGAAATGCAGTACCGTACGCCACTGTCGTTTGTGCAAGGTTGCCAGTGTGATCAAAGCACACTATTGGCTGATGGAATGGAAAGCGACCGACCACAGCATTGTGTTCTGTATCCTGGGTGCCAATTGGTTCAGTGACGACTGTAGCGTCGGTCTGTTTGCCCATATGCTCAGCAAGTCTGTAAAGCTTATATATATATATATATATATATATACACACACAATAAAATATATATAACGCTGCTACTTTGTGGATTTTCACCTATTGCAGGAGTCTCTGGAACATAACCTGCGTGACAGGTAAGGGGTTACTGTATATATATTATACACACACACACAGACACACACACACACACACAGAGAACAGCTGTCTTACATGTACATAAGGTAACAAACACCCATGATTGGCTGGGGTCACTGTGAGTGACAGGGGACACAGAGTAGGCTCCTCCCACCCACAAAGCATAACCACACCACCCACTTTACAAATTTCATATGAAAAACGGATCAGATGGATTTCCACAGTTGTGATGTTCATGTACAGAAATGATCAAATAAATAGATAGATAGACAGAAAAGCAGACAGGCAGATAGACAGACAGACGGATAATTAAACAGACAGACAGATAGAAGACATGACGTGATTTGGTGAAGTTTAAAATGGTGTAATGTGATTTTCCTGAACATTAGTGTTGAAAGTGGGCAGCCCTTCACCTTCATTAGAGGAAGCAACCATGAGTGCTCCTGCACATCCCATTACTTATGAATGGGCTTCTCTCTCTCTCTCTCTCTCTCTCTCTCACACACACACACACACACACACACACACACACACACACGGTCTGGAAACACCAGCAGCATTGTGTGATCTAGCATCTCTACTGCACGTGCTACGCCGTGCTCATCCTTAATACCCGCTTCTTAAAAGTGTTCCTCATGGGGTTGTGGAGTGGTGCCTGTAATCGTTCATTCCTACCTCCTGAGTGCTTCATTAGAGCTCCTTCACCGTACAGCAGCAGCAACACCGTCTCAAATAAATTCTCACATCTGTATTATTAACTGAAGAAAAGCCCGCAACCCGCCAAAACAACCGCACACCGCTCAAACCTCTTCATTACGCCCCAAATAAATACGTTCCTGACATGGGTGGGTAATAACCTCCCTACGCTCACTTGTGCGCTGTAACTCCGAGTAACTCAGGCTTCTGGTTTGTCAGGAAAATGTGTAATAATATATAAATGTTTTAACATGCACCAATCAATCAGTGCATTTGCACTCGTACTCGACCTGCTCCATCTGATCTTCTCTATTTATTATTTCTCTATTTTTATTTCTTTAGCGTGGCAGAAGATTTATTATAGACACAAACAAACTACTAACACTACTAATACATACTACTACTAACAATAATAACACTACTAATACATACTACTACTAACAATAATAACACTACTAATACATACTACTACTAACAATAATAACACTATTAAAACATTAGTAATACAATTAGTACTAATAATAATGACAACAATACTAATAATACTAATAAATACTACTACTAATAATAACTACTAGTATTATTTCACAAAAGGAACTCACACATGTCTAAATATAAGTGCTCATGACACATGAGCTCATGTGTTATCCTATAAACACACCTTTAAACTCAGAGCTCAGTACGGTGTGACTCTATCCTGCTCCTACAGTGTGATAAACATGACACATGCAGTAAACAAGTAAAACACAAAATCTTGTACAAAAACAAGTGTGTGTGTGTGAGTGTGAACATTATAAGTAAAGCGACACAGTATTGTGCTATAATTTTGCCAGCCGTTAGCAAAAAAACCCATAACTGTTACACATAAACTACACATCTACAGTAACACTGTGACTGAGTATGTTTCAGTTCAAACTCTCGTAGCTACAGAGGTATCAGGAGATCAGATGTAACAGGAGATCAGATGTAACAGGAGATCAGAAGCAAACAGAGATCAGATGTAACAGGAGATCAGAAGCAAACGGAGATCAGATGTAACAGGAGATCAGAAGCAAACAGAGATCAGATGTAACAGGAGATCAGAAGCAAAAGGAGATCAGATGTAACAGGAGATCAGATGTAACAGGAGATCAGAAGCAAAAGGAGATCAGATGTAACAGGAGATCAGATGTAATAGTTCAGATTTAACAGGACATTCGGTGTAATAGGACACCAGATGTAAGAGAACATTAGATATAACAGAAGATCAGATGTTACCAGACATCAATCTAACAAGACAACAAAAGTAAGGAGATCAGATGTAATAGGACATCCAATGTAACAGGACACCAGATGTAAGAAGACTTTAGATGTTTCAGGAGATCAGATGTAACGGGATATCCGATGTAACAGAACACCAGATGCAAGAGGATATCAGATGTCACAAGATGCCCCCCTGATGTTTGCTGATTTTATTTTATTATTACAGAGAATACAGTTAAAACTAAGCCGTATTATGACATGACAAATGAGAGATGATTCGGAATTAAAAACACGAGTAAGAAATTATAAAGTCCAGACCTGCTCTAACAGTCCACTCATCTGTTAACTTCATCCACCTGTTCAAACAAACCCTCTCCAACCTCCTCTGTAAAATATTTACACATCTTTATGATGATGATGATGATGATGATAATGATTGACAGAAACCCATTTCATAAGTGGGTGTAAAAAAGCATTCTGTTCTTTCAGCCTCATTAAACACATCCTACAGAAAAAAAACATCAGTCTGACCCTCAGATGAGCAGACAAGGAGATGGCGATGAAGATATCGGTGGTGTTGATTAATAGCCACTTGCTGATTACTGTAGTACCCATAATGCACTGCACCTGACCTTTATAGTGCATTTGAGTAAACCTTGTGCACTGGAATTTCTCACCAAACACATCAGTTTGAAAATTCCTACTTTAAAAAACAACAAAATAAATCTCTGGATGGTGACCCATGACCTCAAGTTCAGCAGATGAGGTCAAAACAAAATGACCGCTCTTAACTAAACTCTATTTTACTCCGTTTCTACTTTAAATCCAAGCATTTTAGATCAGGTGTTAGAGTTAACCTCAACAAACCATCAGAAGATCAACATGAAGAACAAAAAGAACAAAACTTGTACAAAGTACTCAATACACACAGAAGTGCCAGAAAACCTGCTCCACCTGTCTAACACTTGGTTGATCCTCTACAGGGCCTGGGCTCCACAAACTTCTGTTTATATTCAGTATGTCCTGAACCCCAGACTTCCTTCAGAACGCTGAGGTGGAGGATTTCTGTGTTCCACAGTGTGTCACATGACATCCCAGACGTCTTCAATATCGCTGAGATTTATGTATGAATGACTAAACCCCAAACCCAGATGAGTGTTCCTCTAACCATAATCTGGTGTCTCTAGACGTGTGAAAGGAGGTACATACGGCTTTCACTTGTCAGAGACGTCCCATGGAATGGCAGGTAAACAAACCCCATGCCATTATGATGAAGAAAGTCTTTTTTTTTCTGGCAAACGAGCTATATTGACAACTATTATTATTATGATTATTATTATTATTATTATTATTATTACTTTATTGTACATATAGTCATGCTGCTGTGTGAGTGAAAAGAGAAAAAACAGACAAAGAGAGAGAGAGTAAAGACAATGGGGAGAAAGTTGAGAGAGGAAGTCGAGAGCGAGTGAGAGTAAGAATAAAGTGGAGAGGGGGAGAAAGAGAGAGAGAGAGAGAGAGAGAGAGAGAGAGATTTATACTGATCTATATATAGTTATTATACACCCACTGGTACTTTGTGATACTGAAAGACCTGAAATGTTGCTGATTTCTTCATTCCTTTCGCACTACAGTTCAAGTGTAAAAAATAAAAAGCTCTGGATGGACAGAGGAGAAAGAGGAACTGACGGTCGATTAAAAATAGACACGTTGTTATCCTGGTCAGCAAACACGGAATTAACCCTTAATTGACGGATGAGTAATAATCCGTTTTGTGCTGACGTCCCGGTTCAGTTTTATTCCCCGTCCTTTATCACAGCGAGCCGTGACACCTCTCACGTCCGGCCATCAGAGCCACAGCCAGGGGTCATTCAATTATAGCCTGGTGTAGTCTGATTGAATTATCAGCCTCCTGCTCATTAAAATGCAAATGGAGATCATAATTAATAGATTATATGTGAGTGTTAATGAGAGCAAATGACAAAATAATAATTAAAGGCTAGATAACTAATCACCTCGGGAAAGATGATGAATATTTGACTGATTATTGACGTTTCTTAGAACCTATAACATGAAGGAGGAGTGAACCCTACACTGGGTAGGTTTAGACCGGGTTTTAAAAATTAAGCCCTATTGTAGCATTATTACACTAATTACTATCTAATTTCCACTATGCTACACTAACAAGTATGCTGTTATCACACATATAACTGGAAAGGTTAGAGAAGGAAGTAACCCTCAAAGAACCACAGAACCCAAAATTCCCAGAATTCCTGGTGGCTAACCAACATGCCTGGCTCAAGGTCCCGTCTCCATTTCACACCTATTCTCCGTCCTCTGATTATGATCACCTGACACGAAGTGACACTCGGACCTAAGCCTGTTGGTTGTTTTTTGACCATCCTCTTAGAGACTAAACAGCCATAACATTAACACCACCTGTCTAAACAGCTCTGGCCTGTTCTGGCATTCTCTCCACAAGACCTGTGAATATGTTCTGTGCCATGTGACATTAGTAATATGTGGATCTTCTGTGGGATCGGACCAAACAGTCAAGCCTTCACCTTCCACACAAATCAGTGAATGTTGTCTTACACTTGCCCATTTTTCCTGCCTCCAATACATCAAATTCAAGAGCTGTTTGTTTAGTTACTGTCCTTGACAGGTGCCACTGTGATGAGATAATCAATGTTATTCACTTCACCTGTCAGCTGGTTTGTGGTGCTAATGTTATAGCTGATCGGTGTAAGTCAACACATTGTTTACACCAGTACTGTGTCAGGTTGTGTTTGTGTTGTGCAGAGAACATTCTCATAACCATGCATAACCATATTTTTCCCCGGTCTCCAGTAACACAGTGATTTGCCTCTCTAACCAACGCTGTTTTAAAAAAAGGTCAGCTGTTTCTTTGACCCTACATCAGCTATAAAAGGTAATTAATGCTTCATCGCAGAGTGGAGGTTTCTATCAGCCAGAGGTCTTAAACAGTGTTTAGAGAGAGAAAAGAAGAAAAGCTCTGTGTGTCACTGTCAAGAAAACTTTCTCTCCTGTTGCAGCTGCACAGGGTGGGGTTTCTTCCTCACTAGGCTGCAAAACGAAACAAAGACAAAAAAAACCTTGTCAGTGAGAAGTGTTTTGATGCTGCTGTCACGTATCAACCACTTGATGCAGAGGGAACACAATGTGCAATCATTCGAGATTCAAGAGTGTTTTAGTGCGCACTTCCTCCGGAGCCTCTCCAAGATAAACAGCATTTGGAAAGCGCACAATGAGCAGGAATTATCGCCTGCTAAATACCCAAGCTTTCGGTTTGTTTACAAAATCCCATAAGCAGCTGTTCCCTGCAGAGCAAAGCTGGTCATGCAGGAGAGACTGCGTCCAGCTCATCCTTAGCCTACAGCTTACTCTCACTCCACTACTCCAAAATAAAGAGACGTGTTGCTGCTTTGACTAACAATTAGAGATGGACCAATTAGTGTTTTTGGGTCCGATACCAATCACCTTTCACCTTTCGCTTTTTATTAGTGCAAACAAGATATAAAACGTGGTCTAAATTGGTTTATTACCAATTATAATGAACTCAAGCAGCATCAGCAACAGCAGGACAGTGGACCTTATTACTGAGTCACATACAGTAAAAAAATTGCCAGACTGATGACATCTGAATACTATATATAGTTTCTTTAGTTGTGGGCAAGGCCCGCTGTTTTAGTCCTAGCCTTGGCATACGTCCTGCAGAGACAATGTTTGCCCGGCTTTATCAAACAAATGTGGCAGAGAAAGCGGACAATCGCAGACATTATGTGGAGGCTTTGCGTGCCGTGTCACACACATGGCAACTGAGAGAACTTTGCAGACAAAGACGTTACATAACAAAGACTGTGATTGGTCAGAGTGTGTTTGAGATAAAAAGCTAAACTGTTATGAAATCATTAACTAGTGAAGTATGATCGATCACCATTGGCCAACTCTCGGGATCGGTTAAGACAGAGAAATATCAGTTGATAACGTAAAGTAATTTATTATTTTTTTTATTAATTAGCTACGTTAGCATAGCAGCTCTAGTGCGAAAAAGAACCCAAACACAGACAAACCCCCAAGTTCAAACACATGAATACAAAACACACAGTAAAAGAACCAGAAGAGAAAAATGAGTGGACGGACATGAGACTGATCTCTTCAGGATCTGAGTCTCCTGCCTAATTTTAATATTCACGTATTAACTTCTAGCCGTGTTTTTAACATGCTGTGACTGAATGTCGCGTTTCCCCGCTTCAATCAAACCTTCCTCTTGTCACCGGAGTCACGTGTTTGACAGACATGATATCGAGAAATAATGAAGAAAAATATTAAACGCTCATTTCAGAGGTGTTACTGGATGTTGATGTCGGCGTTATATTTCAGGATGTAGCCCGGCGGTAACGGCGCGCACTCTGCTACGTCGACTTTGGGAACCGCTACAACATGCAATCTCCATGTTATTGTTATTCATACGGTGTGTTTATTAAAAATAGAAATAAACATACAGAGGAGTTAATTCTTAATAAAAATGGGCTTTAATATGCAGACCAGAGACGCTAGCGGTTGTGTGTCGCACTGATGTCACAGAGTTATTGCTAGCGCAGTTACTATGGAGATTATTTTACAGGAGAAACTTCATGCAGGTTCATGGTCATTGTTAATATGAAACATCAGGAGTGGAGCATCGGAGTTACGGGTGGACTCGCAGCTCTAAGATGCCGTGCAGCTCTAAGATGCAGAGTTCTGGTAAATAAAGTTCTTCAGCTAGTCAGAAGTACAAGATGATGAGTGTGATGGTGTTAATGCAGTATTGATGTTGATAGATATTCTTTATGTAGAGGGATGCATAGAATTGCATTGTGGGTAATATAGCCAAAGGAAAATAGACGATGTCACTGTGGGATCAAGCTGATGAAATTTTCAACCTCACTGAAGATTCACAAGACAGTATTCTGCAGGAAGTAAGGTGTTCACTGCATATAGAATATTTCCACATGGTAGTGGAGTTCATGACCCGTGTTTCCGGCGTCTTTCAGTTATTTTTACAATCGTAGTAAGTGTATAAAGTGCGAACAAACTAGGGTCAGTTCTTCCCACCATGTTTCAGCCTCCTCACCAGCCTGTTTACTGTCCTCCAATCTCACAGCCATCTCCTTCTGATAAATCCTGATGCTGATATGAAACCGACAACATCCCCTTTAGTGAAGAAAAACGAACACTTAGGAGACGTTACAGTCTCTCGTGATGCGTTGTACATTACACATGACTGACCACCGTCTCGTCCCACGTGTCTTCGTCTTCCCGTCTCTACCCTGCTGGTCTCCAGGATAGAGAGAAATCAAACAGATGTCTACGTTGGTCTCGGAGTTAACGGAAAGAGGAAGGAGGCTTTATGAAATCAGCCGTCTGTCACGTGACTTGTATCGGTGCAGTCTGGCCCGGAGTCACCTTACGCAAGTGAGTAAACGAATCTATACTGTGGGGGGGAGGGGGTAAAAGGTGCGTTTGAGAGAGAGAGAGAGAGAGAGAGAGAGAGAGAGAGAGAGAGAGAGAGAGAGACAATCACATGTTCCAGCACGTTTTATTTTTCATTAAGTGTGAATTTACACAGCAGCAGTAATTAAACCAAACAAAGAGCGGCTGCGCTTTTAATGACGTCAGCGTGGCCTGTAAAGTGACCCGAGTCTCTGCTGCAGCAGGATTTACACTCACTTCACCTTGTAAACATGCATTTCCACATTAGGGATTTATCACCTGTGGGTAATCACGGGATTTAGGATGCTCCTGTAGATCCACAGCTAATGGCACACCTCTCTGTCTTAACTGGCTTCAATCTGAAAATCTCTGACTCACAGTCATCCTGATTTCTTTGAGAAGAAAGAAACTTTCTCTCAGGGATAATAAAAGAGGCACGTCTGCCCATGCACTGCAGAGAAAACACTAACTCCATGGTTTATTTTCTCTCCGTTCCTGGAAGATGGGCCGTCACAATGACAATACTGATATAATGAGGAATAGGAGTATCATCAACTCAACCCAGTTACTCACTGTGGACACCCATTTTGGAATCTGCAGCCTTTACCCCCACACAACAGTCTTGGTCTTCAGGACCTTGTCACTGGTTCACTGGTTGTCCTGCTTTGGACAGAGTTTGGTAAGTATTAACTGTTTACTGGGACACACCCCATAAGACCTGCTGTTTTGGAGATGACCTGACCCAGTCGTCTAGACATCACAGTTTGGTTCATCTCAGGTTCGTACACTTTCCCATTTTTCCTGCTTACTAACGTATCCCCACCCCTTGACAGGTGCCACTGTAATGAGATATTTAATGTGATTAATGTCACCTGTCAGTGGTTTTGTGGTGGTAATGTTAAGGCTCATTGGTGTAAATCTAAAGGACACGAAGCCTGAATGTAAACAGTTTGTTTTCAGGCCGAGTCTTCTGATCCTATCACACGTTACCCAGTCAGAAAGTGTAAACTCACTCCAAAATACGCCTCAAGAGCCCTATTCGGATTGGATGAGTTTCTCAGCAGGACGTCTGTAAAAAAAAATACTTCACACTTCTACTCAGTGATAAGACTCAAAAACAGGAGGACCAGCCAGTTCCTAGCTTCCTCGGTCACATGATATCTCTATCTCTATGGAACCACACGCTCAGTGTCTAACTACGGTGTGGAGAAGCCGCCATCTATTTCATTCAACATGAGGCTCCGTCTGTCTGTACAAACTCCGAGACGTGCGTCTGGACGGGACTAAAGTGATCAGACGGCCCCAGAGTTCAGTGAAAAACAGGAGGTCGGTCAGTCTGACATGGTCGTTCCAGACGGGAATAAAATCACAGAGGACCACACGGAAAAGAGAGAATTACCCCAGGACCTCATGTAAACCTAATCCCGTCCGGATAGGGCTAATGACTGAGAATCTAGCTCTCGAGGCCTTGCTTATTCATACAGAATTTACATCCCGTATTACTTTTCATAACATTTAGATCACGTGCGCACACACACACACACACACACACACACACACACACTCCCCACATATTTCCCTCAGAAACACTGAAAGTATGAAATATACTTCCAGTCAGAGCACAATTAACGATGTCTGCCTACAAGATAATAAGCACTTATAAGCAGTGAGCACATCAGTCACAGTGAGTCTGGAGTGGTACTACATCATCAGGACACACACTCGCTCCAGATTACAGAGCAGTTTTAAAACTATTCATCACAGTCAGTTTATTACCATGCAGGATGAAGCAGAGTGCTGTGACTGAGCTGGTCAGGACAGAGGAGCAGTCTGGGCTAAATTAATAACCTTCATATCAGGTTGGATCAGAACTACCTGAAATGCTGTAATATGTTTCTTTTTACACACACACACACACACACACACACACACACACCTACAGGCAATTCAGAGTGTACGATCAACCTGACGTGCATGTCTTTGGGAGGAAACCATGCAAGCACAGCCATCTCAGGAGCAGCCATGGGCTTGTGGTTAGGAAAGCAGACAGAAGATTGGACAGACAGGTTAAATGATGAGGTCCTCTGTGTTCAAGCACAGTGGGTCAATCAATTTGCTTTCACTTTAACCTTCTGATCAGAACCCCAACAGTGTCAGGTTTTAAAAAACATTCATTTATAGTTAAGCATGGACCAGATCCTGGAGGTGGACCTCAGGTAACAGTGGACCTGCCTAACCAGGGGTCCTGACCACATGTTGGGCCTCCAAAACCCTGTGGAGAGACACTGATGTTTAATTCTGATACTTTGTTATATAATAAATAATAAGTTCAGTGATCCGTTCTGCTTATTTTCTTGTTGTGTCCTTGATCTTGAGCGATCAGCTAGTTATCAGCCATTCACTGGTCCAGGTAGAAAGCTTCAGTCTAGCAGCTCAGCTCTACAGTACACACTGCTGCTGGGTCTGGGGTCCGACATGACCAGACTAAAAAAGACATCTTGTAGAGAAGAAGTCTGAAAGAGTCATAAAGACTTGAGGCAGTTTTAGACCTTTTAAGCCTTTAAGTTCCTGTCTTAATAATACAAACCTATATAAACTAGGCTAGCTAGCTAATGCATGTAATTACAGAAGACATATTATACCAATTTCTCCCCAAGTTAATCCAGTTCCCCGGGGCCTTAACCCTCAATTACATGGCAATAATTATTTTATCTCAGTTTTACTAAAAGGCAAATAAAAATCTATATTTTACTATAATTACAAAAAAAGCCTTTTACTTTAAAAGAAAAAAAACTTCCTTTTTTCTTACCTTAGACTTGATGCTGGAGCATTATAAAAATAAATAAATAAATACATAACTAAAGGTGCCCCTTCACTAATGTGGTTCTGAAGCGGAGGGTGGAGCTATTTAAATGAAGGGGTGGTGTTATTTTAATGAGGGCCCCATGTGACATCACACAGGGAGCAAAATCTGAACCTTATGTATTCTTGTCTAAGCAGCTCACACAACACTTACTGACTTGTTTTTTATTTCCCCGTTTGTGGGTTGGACTCCAGATAAATAACTGAACCCAAGAAGTGAAAGTGTGATTTTCATAACACGTCCCCTTAAAGTCGACACTGCATGATATTAACAATTAGCTGCCTTTTTATTTCGGGTCCTACCGGAGCTTTATGTTAACATTTTCTAAAGATTAAACCTGCCCAACTGCACACGTTTCATTTCAATCGAGAAACGTTTCTGTATTATGTTTCTAGACGAGTCTGTTGTTCGGACCGGTCTGACGTGAACAAATCCTGATACGTTCACAGGAACAGGAGAGACATTCTTACACACAGCTTGAATTATAATAATGATTATTATTATGAACAGAGAGACGGCATCCCCTCACCCTCCTTTCGCTCAGTTCAGCCGTTTCATTCCGCCGCTGATGCACGTTAGAGCGACTTTGCCCCCCCCCAACACGTCCTTTACTCCGTCTCTAGATGAGAATAAACGCCAGGCTCATTGATGAACGAGTTACTGGGCCTGGTCTGATTGTTGAACTCTGTGTTATGGCCTGTTGATGTGAGGTTCTGGATCACGGCTGTAAAAGGTCAGCCATGTACAGAGAGCCATTACATCGAAGGCACTCCGAGCCCAAGTTTAATTCAGACTGAAGCAGTAAAACAATCCTTCTGAACGGACATGAAGCGATTTTGAGGCTCGTTATCATCAAGAAGCATAAAATGGTGGAATTACAGCAGGTGCACCAAATTATAAACATCCGCACAGTGTGAGTATGTGTGTGAGTGTGTGTGTGTGTGTGTGTGTGTGAGTGTGAGTGTGTGAGTGTGTGTGTGTGTGTGTGTGAGTGTGTTGTGTGTGTGTGTGTGTGTGTGTGTGAGTGTGTGTGTGTGTGTGTGTGTGAGTGTGAGTGTGTGAGTGTGTGTGTGTGTGTGAGTGTGAGTG